>JARHVA010006431.1:387500-420000 GCA_037957365.1 Torreya grandis
TATCAAGGTATTTTAGGCAGATAAGCAACCCATAAACTACTTCCCCCAGATATTACCTTCAAAATTCTTAATTTACATATTTCATGGTAAAATAAAATACCACACTTAAATTGACAAACTCAAATAGAACCCTTAAAAAAGACTAGACTAGGCAAAATATAGATAAGTGGAAGAGTACATTCTTGAGAGAACCTAAGAAAGGTGTAATAACAATTCAAAGACACTTAAATCTCTATTTTTGGCCCTCAAATCAGCATAGGGAAATATTTTAAGATTTATAGATAAACCAAAATAGGAAAAAAACTAATAGAGATGTTTAGAAAATTGCGTGCCTCCTACTAAAAAGGGGTAACCATTCTTGAAAGTAGTAATTTTATGCCTATTTCACACACTTGCTACATCTTTTCTTCTACCACTGGTTATTATTTTTCTTCCCCTCTAATCATGTTTATTTATTTCAACATTATTTTGGCCACCCACCTTCTCTATTTTCACTTAGAACTCTTCTGTTTGGCTAGCCACCCAATTTAATTTGACACCCATCCATTTGGTTGTCTTGTCCTAGGGTGAATACTTATTATTTCTCATTCCATCATCCTCATAGGTCACAGGGGAGGTCATGGTGTCTTCCCCTTGCTTTTAGGTATGTTAATTTCATGGTGAATTTAACAATTTTAGTTTTATTTTTGTCTCACCATTTATACCCCTCCTCTTAGATAAGGGACTTATAATAAAATACCAAGGGGTACTTTTTGCATAGACATCATTTATTTGGAAAGTCTCAAATAATAAATAACCACCAAGTTTAAACAAAACAAATTTTAATAATTATATCTAGATAAAATGGCCAATAATAAACACAATTTCTTAAATTTACTTTCTAATTTAAAATTGAAACCAAAATATTCATCTATCTACTGAATTGACATGGGGTAATTTTAGGGTATTTAGATATTTACACTTTATTTTCCAAGCTTAGTAATTTACAAATATCAAGTCAATTATATCCTTATCTCATATATGAAACAACATATTTAACCATCTTTCAAAAATGAATCCATTTCATGACAATAGCAATGTCTTAAAAGCATGACAACAACAATGAACCAAAACATATGAATCATATCAACAGATCAATCCTAAATCACATACAAACTAAACATTGTTAGTTTTTTTTTTTGGTTGCTAATCACTGACAAGTGTCCTAAATCTTGGCATAGGAAAATCAGATGTCACAATATTGATCCACAATATCTTTTAGAAGAAATTTATTATGCTCAAAGGCAATAAGTTTCTCACTATCCATCATATCACTTGGAAAATTAGTTTTCTTTAAGGCCATATAAAGTATATCATTGTAAACAACAAACCTTTTATGTGATTCTAAAATGGATATCTTTACACAAGTGTTCTTGAGTTGATCTATAATATTATATTATTTAGTTCCATGTACTCTAGATATTGGAAATTAAGGAATATTATGAGGGATAATATGGTCTATTACATTCTTGGATCATTTTTTTCTTGACATGGTCTACTTTACAATAAGTCATCATAAAATATGTAACTCCTGAATCTACGTAAGATATGTCTATGGATATAACTAAGGCAATTCTATCAATATTATGGGTATCAACATATAAAACATTATGATCACATTTAACCCTATCTTATTTTGAGCCACATACTAGTATTTTATGATATATAATTGGAAAGAAACATTTGAATATTCATAAACATTTACATATTAACAACATCATGATATAAAATAATAAATAAAATATAAGAATATTCCATGTAGATGACACCACAAGAGCATGTCATAAGTGAATCACATCTACCATAAGAACTAATAAGGTACATAAGAATATACAAGATCTATAAGGGAAGGAAGTATAAGAGTGAACATGATATGGCACTACACACAACCCTAGGAAGGAATAGAAAAGTGGATAACTAAGGCTAATGAAAGCCAACATGAGATAGTAATATCCTATGCAAAGGAAAACATATTGATAAAGACAAGATCTAGTTATAAAGAGAAATCACAACACAATGATAAAATAGGTACAAGGGCAAATAAATTCATCCCTAGAAAAATCATTTTGTTATCAACTGCATCAAGAGATAACCCTGTACGAGAAAGGATCATGAAAGGTAATCTAAATAACACTAATAAAAATTAATGGATAACCCTAATATGATGGCACAACAAAGCATTCATGTTGGAAACCCTACGAAAAACTAGATTAATACTCAGTAGAGATAGAATCTAACCATAAGGGGTGTAAGAGGGTAAAATATGCATGGTAAGCTATCTTACATATAAAATACACTATAACAACCATTAAACATGTGAAAAAATCATATTTGAATAAAATATAACTAAATGATATTATAAACAAACCTAATTATATGAAAGGAAAGTATTGAAATGCTTTAAGTTGAGAAAGATAGTGTTATGAGATAAATACCATATTATATAAAATCTATGTTTTTCAAAGCCTGAAATCAAGTAAAAATATTCTAGAGAGTGGTCTTGAGATAACCCAAAAATAGTGAATAAGAATATTCATCTCATGTTTCTAACTCTTCTCTCACTCCTCTCAAACATAATGCACTTCCAAATGTTGTTTCTATTTCTATGCATGATTCTATCTCAAATAGTGCACATGTTCACTCTAAAAGCACATCTTCTACTCAAATAGAATGTGATACACTAAAACATAAAGATACCAATGAATTTCCCAAGCCACACCTTATTACAATAGAACCCAGTTCTCACTCTTCACCTAAAGAGAATGGTAGCCCACATCCCTCTAGTAAGGTCCAAGTTACCATTTCTCCCAAGGTTTAAGTGAGCACACCCCCTCTTTATGATATAATTGCTAAATGTAGTATTCTTATGGCTAAAATTAAAAATCAACTTCAATGATTAAATGAACGACTTCAAGATAGTAATGTACCATCCCAGGAGATTATATCTTTGATGCATGCAGTTGATGAATTACAACACCAAGTAAAGCTCCTTACCTTAGAAAATAAGGATTATAAGACTTATATGGATGATAATGATTTACATGGTAACCTTCTTTCGAATAAATTCATAAAATCTTTATTTCCTAATCATTACCAAATACCATCATTGCCTCACTTTGATGAAACTAGAGATCCATTTTTACACCTTCAAGATTTTCAAAGGACATTTCCATCTCATGTGAGTCCTTTGATTCTAATAAAATTATTACAGTAGACATTAATGGGGGAAGGATAGAATGGGTTCTTTCATTTACTCCCCATTGGCTCCTTACACATATATGATAACTTAGAGGAGGCATTTATTAGACATTACATAGCAAATATTGGCCCTCATGTTACCTATGAGAAACTTGTAACTTTACATCAGAACACTTCAGAGCTAGTTAGTGATTATATCTTACAGTTAAAGAATCACATGTTATAACTAATATACAAGCCAATAGATTTAGAGATTCAATATATATTTATTAAAGATCTTTTTCCAACCTCTTCTTGATCATCTACTATATTAGACAGAGTCTTCCTTTAGAAACTTATGCCATACAATTCCAAATTTAGAAAAAAATTGGGATTGATTGAGGCAAATTCAGTTGATTAGATTACTCTAGATTTCATAATATCATCTTCATCTTCAACTCTTATCATTCAATATCCACCATGTCTTAAACAAGATAGGAGACCACAACCAAAAAAGAAACCAGTTAAAAACAAAGAACTAGTCTCCAAAGTATAACCTATAGTATGCACTATAGAAAACAACATCAAGGCGCCATTATAGTTTGATTCAGAGTAGGATATCCCATCTATCATATTATCAACACTACTAGATAGGAGGTTAATCACATTGCCTTCTACTATCATCATATCTATGGACATAGAGATAATGATTGTTATGGACTCAAAGATTGCATTACTAGATGTGTTGATAATGGCGTCATAGCATTCACCTAGGGTAACCAATATCTCCTACATCATGGAATCCTAGACCTCATTCATCTATGATTGAGTCATCCCAAGATATTATTTTATAGGAATGATCAATCACTCATCATGAGAGTAATGTGGGTTCTAGGACAGAACTTGATAGGAGATCTCCTATTCCACTACCTCAAAAGGTTTAAAAACTAGTATAGTGAGAACAACCTTCATAGAATAGTTTAGTTTGAGGAATACATAGTGCAGTTCCATACACATATCCAATAGAGTCATAGGTACCACAACAGAGTACTATGCATGAGAAATATTCATTACAACCAAATTTTTTGAGTCTTATCTCGCGTAGTAATCCATTACGGTTATGATTAAATGATCCCACATCATGGAGAAATATTCATGATAAATATTCACTACAACCAAATTTTCTAGGTCATATATCACATAACAATCCACTATGGTTAAGATTAAATGGGAGCCCATCATAGGTTTCAACACCATCTTAACATATCCCACAGTCACACACATCATAGCAGAGGCCACAAGGTACACGACTATATATAGATGAGTCTTGTTCATAGCACATAGTTCTTATTTTATGTCTAATAAAGTTACATTTTATATCATCTCCATGTCTAGTTATAGCTAGTACACCATAGACAATATCAAATACAAAGCATATTCTTATAGAGCATGAATAGTATGGGCACTTGTTTAGTTGGCCATTAAGGGTTTAGATAGTGATACAAAATAGAGTGATAAGACACACCTTCATACTAGCATTAGTCTATAGCCTCACTTAATAGGGCAATGATGGAGCTAAAGGTCTAGCTAGATTTTGTATTCTTAAGCCATTCTCGAGGAAGTAATATGCACAACATGTTATCTTACGTCCCCATGTACTAATAAATAATATTAGTAATTCCTAATAACTATCCATAGCCAAAACCAACCTATCAAAATCTAGATCTTCTCAAATCCTATTTTTACCAATATTACACCAACTCAACTTATCCACACAATTTACCAATCTCAAACCAAATCAATTTATACAAACAATATACTAACACTAAACCAACTCACTTTAACAAATCAATTTCCAAATTACAAACCAAATAAAGTTCTTTACTTACATAAAATTCAAAATCAAAAACTTAACATCACACCTAGACATATCAACAAAAATCAAATCACATATCCCAAGTACAATTTTACCAAACATGTATAACCTTCAACAACAATACCAAATAAACTACTTCTACAATAACCATTTTCAATGAATATAACAATATATTTCAAATCCCATAACACAATATTTATCCGTCAAAATCAAAATAATATCCATGTGTGTGTGTGTGTGTGTGTGTGTGTGTGTGTGTGTGTGTGTGTGTGTGTGTGTGTGTGTGTGTGTTTAAATCATATACATCATATCAAGATATAATCAATCATGAATGGGCATCATGCCCTCACTCTCAATATCACTCTTTCCTCCAGTACTAGTCTCATAATCCAATCTCACACTCGATGTCCCCACACCTCCTCAAGCTCCTGAATGCCTCCTACGTTAGCTCTCTCACTCCAATAACTGATCGTGCTCCTCACACAAGTTTGCATACTATCTCTGAAGATCTATTTACTTAGCCATAATCCATGTACTCTCTAATCCATAATCAGGTGGAGGCATATTATACTTATCTAACTCTACTCTCAACTCATCTCTCTCTCCATTTGCCCTAACATATGCAACTATAGCTATAACATCCCTATAAAATAAATTAACATAAATTCTAGCCACAACAATCACTTTCACTATCAAACCCTCCTCCATAGCATCATCAAGTACATACCATGTAAGCTCATGAAGTGTAGACTCAATAATAATCTCCCAAAACCCATCATCCCCACCTCTTCCCTTAGTAGGTGCTTCATCTTGAGCACCTTCCAATCCACCTACATGCAAAGATACAGAAACTACATTAGAGATACACTTTGAAGACAAACTAGAATAAGTTCAAACTTGTACAAAACTCAAATATAATCAAGCCTTACCTCCCATCATCTCAATCAAAGTAGGATCCTCATACTTAGGGGTATCCCCTCCAAAAATAGGGTACAATAGAGCCCACCAATGCATCACCCATCATGTGGTATATGTTTATGTGTAACCAACATCATCTACATCAAGAATATCTATAGTTGTATCTCATGCATCTAAAGGTAATAGTTCTAACTCAACCTCAGTAGGCCTACTATGAGCTCCTTCTCTCAGTAGTGCCTGTGTATTCCTTACCCATAACCATGTTATTGGGGGCACATCCTATGGAACCACAAATTATCTAGTCATGTGATCATACTAAAATAACTCATAAACCCTAGTCTAGTAGTCATATAACCAACAACTGACCCTCATATAATGAAACTACACTCCATCCTTGGACCACCTAGGGAATCCTATATAGGGCCTCCATATGATATCTTAGGGCACCAATCTATCTAAAACTCATCTATAGTGATCTATCCCAAGTTATCAGATAGCCAACATACTCATCCATCGCTCTTCAAATGACTATGGAGGTGCCCACCTCTCCTTCGGTAATCTTATCATTTGCACAACCATTATGTGCTCATAATCCCAATAATGTAATAAAATAGCTACACTCAAACCAAAACTTAAGGCCTCCTGAGTAAATCAATATGGATCCCTATATAATTGGGCAAGCATAGTCCTACCCCATGAAAACACAATGCCATACACCTCTACACTATGTACAATCCTATGCATCCTATATGCTATCGATACCCTACTCCCATCTACTATAAAAAATGAATCTAATAGAACAACCAACAAATTATGTAGATGCAAAACATTTGACTGTATAATAACTAACAATAGTACATCATTATTACTACCTCTCCTATGTATGCTTGAGTGTACACCAGCAAAATACAAAGATGCACATTCAATAACATCCATGCCCATGTAATCATGCAAAGTCATATACCGTCCACTAACTGACAAGTGAAAAATATAGTACACATCCTCTAGAGTAATAGTAATCTCTCATGTCAGAAGCCAAAAAGTATAGTTTTTTAAATTCCACCTCTCACACAAGGCGATAATGAAATACCTATCCCACTGCACAATGCCTAGGTCACACACATAACCTAGCCCTACCTATCCATCATAACCCTCTCATCAGTTGATAAAGGTAATAATCTTAGTGTCCCCATCACTTGGCTTTTATAGAACTCCCTCATCCATAACTCTCTCATCAGTTGATAAAGGCAATAATCTCAGTGTCCCCATCACTTGGATTCTGTAAAACTCCCTCATCCATAACTCACCCTACAAAATCCTAAAAAATATCATATACATTAGTTCACCATGCCAAATCAATAACCAAGTAAAAACATAGCAAATAAACCAAGTAGTAGCCCAGAAAATCTAGCCTCCAAGACAATAACGCTAGGTAAAGGATAATAGCATTAGACAAGAGTTTTACAACATGGACAATAGCATTGGAAACTAGACAACAACACCAAAGGAGGGACAAGAGTGTTGGAACTAGACAAAATTTTCCTAAGACTCTTAAAACAACTCAAAAACATCTAAAAAAAACTTCTAAATAGGCAAAAAACATGCATTTTAACTACTTACCAGGGTAATCTCCCCACTAGTCTAAATCTAGGCTACCAGCTACTCAAACTAGGTTATGGCAAGTGCTCATCTCCTTGGCATATCCCCTACTCCAGAGCTCAAAATCTCAAACCATTCAATGTGCAAATGAATCAAGAATCAATCCAACTTTATTATATCAAACAACTTTTTCATCCGAAGCAAAATAACATTTTTCCTATAGCTTCAACCTCATAGTTCCATTTTACAAATCATTTTGTTCCATAGAATCATGACAATGACACCTTCAACATTTCACAAGCCTCATTCTCTTGCTACATCATTTGTCTATTATGGCACACTAATCTCTATACCCATTTTATACCCAAATATATAACTTGGCCCTAACCAATAAAAATTTTCATTCAAACTTCAAAAAACTCAACCTAATCAATTTAACAACACTGTCAATCTCCTCACAATAAGATAATCTTGTTTCTACTTACACCACTAGTTATCACTTTTGGCTCAATCTCCTCTATCATAGGTCTCGTCCCTCTCCCAAAAAGGGGACATCATTATTACTATTTCTATTCCTACACTTATCCAACATACCTATCCACTCTTATAGATAGATACACCATGGTTCATACACCTCCAATATTCAGATTATCAGTTTCAACTCAGACTAGTCAAGATATATAGTGATTCAAAGTACATGTGTCATTCAACATTACTCAGGACATTTAGAGGGATACACCTTTAGTTTAAAGATATAAAGATTAGTTAGATATATAGTCTTTCAGGTTATATGAATTCATAGTGACTTTGAATAGATTCAGACCAGATATCAAATTTTGGGTTATGTACATTACTACACGTCTCATAAATACAAATTCATACAATATGACAAAGTTATAAGACCAGATAGCAAATTATAGGTATAGTGTAGAGCATATTGTTTTGATCTCTAATTTTTCACATGGGACATGTCACAATAGCTCATTTCACATGTGGTTATATATATTTCTAGACTATACATATGCATAACTCACATACCAGATTTGGGGGTATGGCATAGATATTCATGTTCTTCATCATCTAGGATTATATAGATTAGAAGGGTAAGACATGCCATTCTCTTCTTGCACATTTACCAAATTTTTATATTACACCTAGTTGTACCCAGGTTATCACCAGGTTGGACCATACGATCATCTACAATAATTGGTCCATAGCATTACCTAGACCCAAAGTAAATGAGTTTGTGCAGACATTGGTTTTGGGCCTCTAAGCACTTCTCAGTTCTAGTTCAGATTATTCAAAGTGGGGGCATGACATATTTTTCTCTTCATAGTATACAAATTCTATGCACACATTCAAAAATTATATGAGTTTGTGTGGGATAGAAGATAGACATTGGTTTTGGACCTTTGAGCATTTCTCATTTCTAGCCAAATTTAGCACATGGGGTAAGAATTGCACTCCTTCTCCATGAATATATTGATTCTATATTTAGATTTAGTATAGGGGCATCTACTCCATGGATTCTTTCTTTCTCTAGGCACTATTTGGCTCTCCATCCACTTCTCTAGACAGGAAGTTAGACCCTTTTTCAACACACTTATCTCCATGAAGGTAGGTTGAGGTACGTATTTTCTTTTCTTTCTTTTACTCTAGTATTTTATTTCATTACATCACTAGAATAAAAAGGGGGAAAATATATACACCCTAAATTGGTCAAGCAACCACATATATCATGTGTTTTCACAATCCTTTCACAGGATACTCTGACTATAAGAATATGAGCTTTATTCACATTTAGCCATGTCTTTTGTTTTATTCTTTTATATCTTGTTCTATACTTAAGTTAATTTTTTTCCTATTCTTATTCATCTCAAGCCTTTCAAATAGTGATTACACCTCATCCAGGTCATATTTTCTATCCTCTTTCCATCCCCCTAGGTCCCGGGACTGTAGGACAAGAGCGTTAAGGTTGGACTATAGTTTCGGTGCCACTAGTGTCCATTTCCAGCACTCTTTTTCTAGGGTCATTTTGAGTCCTCATGATCAATTTCCTTCACTTAATGAGTGTTATCCATTTTCTTAACTTCATTCTTAAGTTTTTCAATGTTGGCCAAATGAAAATAAATCTCCCAAAGTTCAAATAAAGAGTCTCCTATATACAGGAATACACAAGGCATTTTATATCTAGCACTTACTACATTGGTATATTAGATATAATAAAAATTAGTCAATAATATAGCACAGTTTTTTTCATCACATGTAGACTTGCATGCTTGATCAAGGAAGGGCCTAGGGAAAAGTCATTTTTCCATCTATCATGCACATTGATTATGCATGTTCTCTAAGGGAGAACTACATTTGATCTGAGACCCTAGCTTGAGGGTTAATGTAAGTAGCAATCAGGATAGTAGGGGTTCTAGATTATGCAATCATTATTCCCCTAACCTATTTTTTCCCTCTTTTAATTTTGATGCATTTGTTGCTTACATGTGTGTAGATAGATATAGGGTTTGGAGATTAAAATAGACCTATAATCAGATCTATTTACTACTAACCTCCAAAATTTGGTATACAATCTCATACTAACCTAGCGATCAAAACCCATACATATTAGATCCTCAAGATAATAGGTGGACTAAAACACTAATGCCACTCCTGTCCACTTTTGGAACTCCTATCCAATCCAGAACAATGGTTAGATCTAGATTCCAGATAGTGTCCCAGTCCTACATCTCAATTTCTATCTCATGAATCATCCATTTCATCCCATTTTTAGATAAGTTTATTTTTCTTCCTCATGTAATTTACTTGATAAATATCTATATTTTACCATATTAAACTATATTTTCCCCCTTACTCTAGATCCCTTATTATTTAGGAACTACACACTAATTTCCCAAAAATAACAAAACAATATATACATTTCTAGAAAGGTTTTAACATCCTTTGACATTGTTGTTTCTTCATCTATTATTTTGACTATCATCCCTTGCCATAAGATTTTTTATTTTTCATTTTCCTTTCCAATCTCCAAACTTATAGAAATACTAACAAAAGTGGCTTTCACGTATATCAAACTTTTCTACAACATTAGATGCATTGCACTGTATAAAAGAATGTTCTTGTGGGATTCACAATTTGAAATGGTCTTGAATTTTTTCCCTTGTAGTTCTATATTATTATATTATTTTAAAATAAACACTTAATGTTTTTTCTTTGATTCTAGATTCAATGGATGTTCTTCGACAAACTTTGTCATTTACAACTTTATCTACACGTATGGATAACTCTTCTAAAGACATACCCATTATTATTTTTTAAAAATGGTGTTATATTGTCATGAAAATTGGGCTTGAAATCTAAATCATAGTAATTTTTTTCACAACATGAAAACCCATATTTGTAAATATTTCAAAACACAACATCCATTTTCCTCATATATCATCTAGCAAGAGGATAAATGACAATGTATCATTCAAGTTGTCTATTTTTTATTTCTCAAAAATATTCAATATTTCTTTTTCAAAGGCATAATTCACAGCATGAAAATATAGGTTTATAAATAATTTTAAATTACATTTCTAAGGATATTTTAATTTAATAAGAAATATTAAATACCCTTCAAATTTTTATCTTTTCATGGCCAGTACCAGGTCGTTGTGGTCTTCTCTTTATAATCTAAGTCGAACTTGCTTTGTACACCTGATCAATAAAATTTGTGTGAACCCATATCTTATACTTAGTATTATATTGTTTAAAATACTAATTATCTTCTCAGTTGTAGCATTCAATGATAGAATACGATTAGACCTCTATTTGATTATATCATGTGCAAATTCAAAACTATGGTTTTCTAAGATAGTATTTTATGCTTCGATGGTATGATGTCCATCGATAATATAAAAATGAGTCTCTAGATCCTATAAATCTTGTTCAAACTCTAAATTTATGATTCCACCAGTTGTTTTCTTGAAAAGAGGTAATAATATTGCATCCCTTTGAAGAGGCATTGGGTTATATAACATTAATTTAACTAGTTGATCAACACTATTTATGTCAAGAGATTGGTACTTGTATTTGTAAAGTCCGTATTGATAACACTCAACTTCAAACTTAAAATATTTTTCATTGAAAAAAAAATTGAAACCCTTGAGTTATTGAAGGCTCACTCTTTTTAAACTCTTTTTCAATGTGTTTTAAAGTAGTACTTTCTCATGCTGAGTATTTTAATTTATAGAAATGTGATATTAAAGTATATTTTCCAAGCTAGCTAGCTTTTACATCCTCATAAAATTAATTTTTTGCATGAAATGTTATTTTAGCAAATTTCTTATCCATATTTAAGCAGTGAGTAATAGATGAATTAAATCCATACTAATAAAGTTTTTTTTAATACAATCACAATCTCAATACAAATATTTTGGCTATTTTAAATACCACATTTGTTAGAATCTAGATAAGGTTCTATTTTCCAACCATAGGAATAAAAATAATCTCTTTAGTGCTTTACATAATGAATCATGCCACTTTTTATTACACAATACCACCTCTTACTCCATTTGAATGACTTAACATAAATATTCAAAGTTATTTATATATTCTACTTGAATAGAAATTAGTTGATCAAAAATATATTTCATACTCAATATGATTCCAATGAATTTATGTGCTCCTGATATAAATGAAACAAACACAACTCATTGTGGTAGTTATCCAGACAACAAATCTCTACAAATTATTATTCATCTTTTCTCTCCTAATCAATGGAACCATCTATGAATGAGATCACTCTATATGATGTGTAGCCAATCAGAGTGGTCATTTCCTAAAATAAAATAATTAATTGTCAAAGTTAAATAAAACACATAATAAATTAGCTTATCATAATAAATATGTTTCAATAGTGAATTATAGAAAATAAAACTATTCATTAATCATATAGCATACAATTTTTACTCAAGAAAAATAAAAACTAATTAAAATAGAGCCAGCAAATTAATTTGGTTTACCAACAAATAATTTCAATAATACTTGTGAATATCATAATGGTTGAAGGACGATGGATGTAATCAAACTAGGTCTACCAACTGATCATAGTGGATGAAGGATTTATATTCTTTAATAAGATGATTGAAACTTGTTTGCACTGTGACCTTAATGTTTCAATTTTAGAGTGGGCAGCCATGTACTCAAAAATATATCTCATGATGGATTGATTTTGTATATAAATCTTAAGTTTTATATCAAACAACAATGAAATTTAACAATCCCTACAAGCCATTTCAGGGATAGTGCAATTAGGATGAGCAACCACTATTTGGACCATAGTTATAATTATTCACATTTATAATGGGTGCCACCCATTAAAATATATTTATTAGGGTGATCTCATTTTGAATTAGTAAAAATAATCTAACAATGAAACTTAAGAAGTTGCTACTATATATGACCAGTGAAAATAGATCGATTATCATTTATTTTCATTATGCCCACTGATGTTTTAATTATTGTATAAGATAATTATAGTGTTTGTGTTGTATATCATTTAAATATGAGATATTCCTAATCAACCTATGTAAGAGGTTTTTTTTATATTAATAAATGGGTGAGGGAACCTCCATTGATATATTTATTCAATGTATGATTAAATTTAAAAACTATTGCTACATCAATAGGGCTTCACACAATTTTATAATAATATGTCAATGAGGGTAAATAAGTGAGAGAAAAACAATTTGAATAATAACTTGTTACTATAATAAATACTCAAGTATCTTGTAGGATGTTATGGTAGGATCGTTTTTAAGTTAAATTATTTAAATTTAGTTCCAATTAAGCGGTTTTATAAATCTAAAACTTGGGATGGGAATACAAATAATTATTTATGGCATTGATTATACACCATGCCTTAACATGACCAACCATGGAAATAGAGGGCAATAAATGATTATCTTTTCCCACTTTCAGTAGGTATCCAATAGCCATGTGATCTATACCACTTCATTCACTAGAGAGGAAGCACAGATTGTTCATGTAGACCCCATCGCTTTACGTAATATGTAACACCAAGGGTTAACCATCAGAGTTGTTTATCTATTTTTCCCATTTTTAAAAAGGGATAGTGGTAGGATCATGATAGTTATTCCTAGATGGTTTATATGTGAAGAAACAACTCTTGATTTTTTTACTTTGAAAAAGAGTTCTGAATTGGATATTCTTACAAGCAAACAAGTATTTCCTTTTGAAGTCTAACCTAAGCCCTTTGAATTATTTGTCTAAATATGATCAATGTGGGGAAAGCCACCAAACATTGAGCACTCTAATTTTGCATCCATGTGGCACCTAAAGAGTGTCATATCAGAGCTTCAATATTTTTTCTACAATTGACTTAGCTTGTGTTTAATGTATATTTTTCATTTTTGTTTCATGAATTGGATAGAAAGTCATCTTTTGAATTAGTTTAGCATAGCATATTTATATGTATTAAAAAATGTTGATCCTATACTTATACATAGATGTACATGTATTGAACATTGGATATCTATTAGTTGTAAATCTTACGTGTCAAGATGTGATTGGTTAATTTACACTTTAATTAGATAAATGAAAAATAAGTATTAGATACTTCATGTTCAATATCTTGTGCAAAAAAATATTTATGCATATCAATATAGTTCATCAATAAACCCCACCTTGACAATAGAGTTTTTCAATTATTGGAACATGGTCAACATACAATTCCTTTCCCCTAAATACATTTATCTTATTTATCAGTACAAATATAATAAGTAGATGTAATTCAAGAGAAATCATTTATATTTGAAAAATATATATACCATAAACTTGGGTAAAATATTGTATATAACATCATCTAAGCGACACTAACCTCTATGGTCTTAAGAGGGTCATGTTCATAGGCCTTTAGTTAATCTAGATTTCAAATTTTTATAGCAATCAAATGAAAAGTTTTATCATCTGTGATACCTGGCACTTGGACACTTTGGCACCATATTTAGATATATTGTATACCACATTCCCTTAGAATCAGAATACACACATCTTAAAGTGCAATTTTCCAAGGTCAGGTCGAGTTACTCAAGCCCACTACCCACTCCAAAAGAACGCACATGTTAGAAAAAAATGGGCTTTGGAGTATGCTCGAGGTGATGTTAGACAACGATTTAACCTTTATCATGCACATGAATGCACTGGTCCAAGGGCCCAGTGAATAATAATGCACAAGGAGTCATTGTATGATTAATCATTTTAATTTAAACATTTTTTAATCAATATTTTTGTCAAGGTATAGTTTCACTGACAATCGTTACATAGAATAAATGGGTGGGTTCACTTGTGCCCTCGAGTGTGCTCTGGAGTTTTTTTCCTTTGTATGTGTATATACTATGAGTGATGGTCCATAGTTAGACTTTGCACATGAAATCAAAAATTGAGCTATAATATGCTCTGAGCTCTAAAAAAAATCTTCGTATGCACCCATCTTACAAGCAAAGATATAATGAAATCCTACCTTCTAACATGGTAATAAATATCAATCAATCTAAATACAACCTATAATATCAGTTAAAATATTTTATATTACTTTATTTTTATTTTTAATATATTTTAATCGTTCTCCAATATATAACAAAAAGTAAGTTACTAAATAAGATTTTACATATGCCTAAGTGGAGTGAAAATGGACCCTGACATCATCAAAATGAATGTCCAGTGAGCATCGCTGCTACCTGCATGTGTGGACTCTGTCTCCTTCCTATAATTTGCTATTGGAAACGTCAAGTGATAAGATGTGGATGCAAACCGATACTAACACCTCGTTGCTGAGCCATAAAATTCTTGTAAAGTATAGTTCATTTATATCGAACATCCTTTGAATCGATGGCTCAATTATTAGTCATGACTCACGCCTACAACCCTTAAGGCTTGAGTCCACAAATTGTACATTCTACCCGTACTCACAACTTGTGGGCTGCTAATGAATTTTATTTTGAACACAATATTCGACCCGTATTTGTCACTTTCCACTTACTGGTGTCAACATTGAACTGATGGGTCATGAGTCCCATCAGCTCAGTCATGTCCCAACTCTTTAGGGTTGAGTTCTTACAGTTTAAGAATATTAGTTCTTACTTTAAAATAATTGATTTCAAAAAATTTATGTACAGACAATTTGGCCCAGATATCTCACACAACGTACATTCTATTGGTTTCATGTTTTTCAACCCTTTGGTAGTTGATTTTTTGTTTTTAATTTTGTTTTGAAGATGCTTTTGGCACTACTTTTATGTATTAGTTCATGTATTATCTTTTCTATCCCATATACCATTCTTAGCCTTTTGTAGATGTTAATATCTAAATTAAATAAAATTAAACATTGTGCCATAAAGGCCCATCGTACCGACTGTTACGTAGACCCGCACATGGAGTTTAAGCGAGGCGAGCCAAGTACCTTGCTTTGCCAATGTTAAACAACATTTCTCCTTTGCTGAAGCACATGTCAAACTCAGCCCCCTCAATGCACTGCTAGTTATATTTTTTAAGTGATTAAAATATAATAAAAAATTAAAATATATATTATCAAATATTTTAAATAAAAGAAAATAATATAATATAATATATGATGTGATTGATGTACATGGATTCATTGAATTGTAAGAGCTCTAATGGCGCAATGAGGCTGCAAGGGAGTTGCATTGTTAAGCATGTACAGGAGGGGTTGAGTGCACTCAGAGTCCAATTTTTGGTCCATGTGTGGACCTTAACTACGTTGGTAGTGTCGAGATGTTTATGAATTTCTCTGTAAACTCTCTATTTTACCCATCTCTGTCACTTGACTATTTCAAAAACTTTTCAGTGACTTGTTTCATTTTAAATCTCCATCTAATTTGGTTTTTGAAAAGCAAATCATTTCATACATACAAACTTTGCATTACCACTCATTTCAAGTGTTCAGCACCATAGATCATCATTCACATAATCCAACTATACACATTCCATTATCAGAATTGTCTAAAGATAATAATCACGATCAAAATTGTCTAAAGCTAAGAATTGTTACATTAATCATAATTGTTGGAAGGATAATGATCATATTTCAAGGATAGATGCGAGAAAATGTGTCCTTGCTTTTCATCAAAATATCGATATGACGGCACTAGCTATCAAACTAGCAATTGCCCTGAGGGTGCAAGTTACCACAAGGCTTTTTTTAGTATCTATGTAATAGAAATGTAGTCAATTGTTGCTACTTTTGGGCCTTCTTTTCGTGTCATTTGGAAGCTTATTATCTTCTCTTCCTCGTGGCCTTGATTGGGCTTCCCCACTCTCATGATCACGAGATGATGCCACTTAGCATTGTTCTAATGAGTTATACCTCGAGTTTTTCTTGATCTCCTTCAAGTCATTCTATGCCTTTTGGGTTTGCTATAAAATCGTTTCCCCGAACTCTTGCTTAAGAGATCAATGTTCTGAAGGAAAAGAAGCATCCTCAAGTTTCTCTAATCCTTGCACAAAACATAAAACTCTTAATATTAATAAGTTAAAACTAGTTATAAAATTCCAATGGCATTTTTGTACAAATATGATTGATTCCAACATCAATAACCCTATAAAGTAAGACTAACACTTAAGGAAAGGTTGATTTTGGGACTGCAAATGTAGACATTCCTGCTCATGGTTGGTTCTCAGGTTCTAAAAAATGACAATCCATACTGGCACCTCAGGAAAGTGAGGCTTCGGGACTCCAATTGTACACATGGCTATTCATGTTTTGTCCTTGATTGTAGACAAGTAACAGTTCATATTGACATTCCAAGAAAGGTTGGGAACTCCTAATGTTCTTTGTTGTGAAATTTTGACTGCCCCTTTAGGCCTTCGGTTCATTGGTAGGTTGCCATGTGGTTCTTGTGCATTGAATCTCTATTTGGGATATCTGGGTGTACTATTTAATTAATTTGTTGAGTTTGGGTGTTCACGATGTAGCCACGCCATTAAATCTTGTGAGTTTGGGGCTCAAGGGATATACAATTGGATCTCGGAAATGTGGCAGGCCTTCTTTGTTTAATTAAAATTTAAATGAGTTTTGTGGGTAACTCGAAACCCATTTCCACCTACCCCATCTCGCCAAAGTATCTATTGCAACTTATTTTCTTCTTTGTTATTGTTGCAGCTAATCCATCATGATATTGAGATTTCATTCATTCATCATACAATTTCATCTTCGCTTTGCAGGGTTTTTGGACTCTAGAAGTGGTTTCTACTACACACGAAAACACCATCGCTTCCTTTAGTTAAAACATATGGGTTATTATTTTTCTCCTAATTTGGCAATTGCCTACGGGGCTACACCATGTATTTTTGGGCACTATTTTTTTTGTTGTTGTTGGATATCAATGACACTTTCCGGCTGGAGCACTTCATTCATTTATGTGATGCTATCCAGATGTACTTCGGAATTTTGGGGATTCATGGTTCTGGTCGTTAGGGCTTATTTTATAATTATGTTAATCAATTAAATACTAGACAAGGTTTTCTGGCTGCATTGACTATTCTATAAATTCTGAGATTTATCCTCCTTTGAAATTAATAATTAGACATCTTATTTTCTCAGTGAAAAAGATGAACAAAGATATATCTTCTAATTTGGAACTGCTGAAGAAGCTAGTAACCATATCTCGACCAAATTTAGTGAGCAACATAAGAATGATATCTTTCACGATAATTGAATAGGCTCGACCAAATGCACATTCGAGAGGTTAACAATGATAAATAAAAAGATACACAACCAAAAACAAATAAAGATGGAAGCATTCATTACAATAATATTAATAAGATAAAACAATGAAATGATATTTTTTCACAACATCGAACGCCATATTCCACTACAGGTAGAGCTAAAACAATGCCTTGATGCTGATTGTTTCAATTGCATGTGGCTACGAAATGATGAAACAATACACATTCTTCACCGTCATTAAATCGATTTTCAGTCAGTCCCACAGATTTTGTTTGGATGTACAACCCTCCTTATAACTGTCCACTTCATACTGAACCAAAAAAAAAAGAAAGAAAGAAAGAGGTATGTATTAAATTTTTCGTCTGAATGTGAGAAGAATCTTTCAAGGTGGCACCCCATAAAAACGCCTCCGGTTTAGTTGACCGGTGAAAGCAACGTTACAAATTACTGCAAATACGTCGCCGTAGAATAGCAGCTGTGAATTGGACTATTCTCTAAACGCTGTACCCTTAAGTTGTAAAGATGCCAGTGATAAGATGTGGACGCAAACCGAGGCTGAATGGGGACTACTTTGTCATGCCTATTCATTCTGCCCTAAAGGCCCCTCGTTGAGCGCGGTCGTATGTCCTTTCAAGCAGTAACTACTGTTGTCGAGGCCTGGGTCAGGTTCCGACATTTTCTGACACCTTTTTGCAAGGTTTTATGTGCGTTTAAAACTGTCAACAAATAAATAAATATCACATGACCGAGATTGGGAAAACATTGATTTAATAGGGTATTGAATGTTTTATATTATTTAAAATATATGTGCGCATTCGGGGGAAAATATCCGTTCCCTTCACTTCGATCAACTACGCTCCCTTTACTTCGATCAACTCACATATACAGCTTAAAGGGTCTTTTGATGTGAAAGAAATTTTAGAAATTTCTGGGTTTCTCATACCTAGTATACTTTTTTACATATTTTGTCACTTGTAATGATGAGGTGGGACATTCACGTGATCTTAATCAGATTTTTTTACTATTTAAAAAATACAAATAAAAATACATCATGTTTTAATAAAGTGAGTGATGTACAATTCAATGGGTAACCCTACAAGATAGATGATCTATTGTCTGTACTCATTTGTGTATTATGAAATGTAAGATAGTTAGTGAATGCATTAGAAAAATAAATTCATTCAAGTGAAGGGGATAAAGTGTAAGGCTCAAGGCACAATCAACATTAATAGAGACAAGTCGATAAGTGTTTTACGTTATGCTAAAGGTCGGAGGATATAATAAAATAAATAAATATTGTTTAGTTGTGACACTCCATTTCACTCATAAATGGGTTTCAATCAGGGTTCAGATTGATTCCTACCAAACAATGCAAATAAACTTAGGAATCACTAAACGTCTCAATTTCATCTGCACATCATTCATTAGTACTCAAAATAATGTTGAGGAATCTCTATTCGGGGTATTATTTCATATGCAACAATAACCTCTCACAGATTCATCCTTAATCACCTTATGACCTAGCAACTGATAGTTTGGCCTTTGGACCCATTAAGCAGGGCACATGAACAATTCCTAAAAGAGCTAAAATGCTAATCAAAATAAATCAACTAATTAAACTAGATTAAATGCTTAGCTAAATAATTAATTTTCAATAATGAATATCTAAAAATGAAAATTAAAAAATTAAAAATATCAAGCCTCTTCATCATTGCTTTTGTGAGTTATCAAGCCCTCACAAAATGTCTAACAAATATTTAATTTGTGAGCCATGCCTATTAATTGAAAATCGTAATTACATAACACCTCCTTAACTCAGGTAGAGTTAACTTTAATTCACCTAGGGTTAGTTTGAACTCATTCCATGCTTAATCTTAACCTAACTCAACTTGGGTGAGAGTTAACTTTGGAGGCTATAAAAATAAAGCCTCACCCATTGATCTTTAAGCTATCTTGGTGTAAAGTTATTATGCTCAAATATGTGCAAAAGATTTTCTAGTGCAATGTTTTTATTTCAAAACACCTCCAAAAAACTTCATTATAGTGTGACCATGCAAATTTCATAAGCCAAGCCAAGGTGTCAAGTAGAGGTAGAGCAATGGAGTTTCATTGACAAATATTTCTTGAACACATAGCCGATCAAGCCAAATCAATAAGCGATTTTGAAATTATAAATATGGTAAAAGGAATATTTATTTTGTTTTCTTGTTGTGTTTTCATTTCGTGCTTTTTACATATGCTTTGCCTATTGTCTAGACTTGAGGTGTTAGTGTTTAGTGTAATTACTTTGATTTAATTTTTCTTGACTAACACTATACTAATCTCCCCTCTTGGATTCCTTGTTCACAGGAGTTACTATAAATGTGAAAAGCAACATGTTACCCTTGTGTATTAGACCTCCTGAGATCAAGCCGAGATGATAAAAAATGAAAGATGTAAGGGTCAGGCTATTGATCTGGTTGGTTTGGTTGTGATGGTTGAGGTCATTAAATACACTGAACTGGTAGGGCAAGTTGATTTGGGTGACCTTCTTGCATAAGATTTTATGCAATGGGTGGTATTAGATGCTCATGTTTATACCAAAATAATTTAGATGCATCAAAGTGATCATTAAGGGTAGTGAAATACTATGTAATAATATCCCAAGAATATTGAGAATTTAGAGAAACCAAGTAGCGTGATTCTTGGTCTATATTGCTTACTCTAAATGGGTTGATCTAAGGTTATATTACTCGAGTTATTTGATTGGCTTGATTGTGTTGGGCTTGTGTGGATAATGTCATCCATGAAGTGAATGAGATTAGACGAGTCTAGACCTAAAAATGAAAGAAGTCAAATTTGGAGGTTTTGGTCTTGGTGGGATAAGAGGTGAATTTGTTTGGCTAACTAGGCTTTGGATAAATTTATTTGATTATCTAGAGCATTTATCTAACCAATCATGAGATTAGGTAAAGGTATAGAGTGGAAGAATTATAGTCAAAGCTCATAATTTATATCATTATTGATACCCTATGCTGAAATGAGAGTTGGTATTTGAGGAAAATTTCCTTTTCTATGTAAATACGATTATTGATGCATCATCCAAGAGTAAGGAAAATGTTTGTTTGAGGTTTTGACATGTTTTTTTTTTATGTTATTTGTTGTTCTCTAGAAGAAATGTATTACTGATTTATATTGTTTATTAAAAGTATGTGCTTGTTGATTTTAAAATCTAAATGGTTGGATGCTTGGTTTATTATTTGTTTGAAGAATAAGGTTCTAAAATGATTAATGAAACTATCTTTTACTGAAAATAAAGGTGCCAAAAGCAAAAAATAAAATAAAAAATCTTTTTTATTTGTTTTCTTCTCTTATAATAATACACGTGATTGTTAATGAATCTAAAATTGAAATTGAATTGTATGAATGTTAATTTTTGTTAATTTACTAGTTTTCTAAAGATGTATAAATTTTAATTGTACTTGCTAAAAAATAAATGTTTTAATTTCTATTTTTTAGTGAATGCAACTAATGATGAATGAATACTATAAAATTCAAATACATAGAGGAAAAATAAATGTACAGTTTTAGATTTACATGTATGAAACAAGATTAATAAATTCTAAAAATAAAATCTAAATAAAATTATTTTGTTTTTTATCTTTGAATTAAATGCAATTAATTGTAGTATGAAAATGTAAATTATTATTTTTAATAATGAATATGCTTTGATAAGTTTCAAAAATATGCAAAGAGATTTCGTTGTTGTAATTATTTTTCTTTAATTTTATAATTTTTTGTTCAAGTAGGTGTAAAGGTTGGTGTTTGTTTTTGTACATGTGTGTGTATTTTATATGTATTAATGTTAAAAGCTAAATTGAAAGATGAAACTTACTATAAGTGAAATGGGTTTTGTTTATTTAATTCCACTATTGACATGGAAGACTACATGCTTTTAGATTTCATGTATACAAGTAATATAAAAAAGAATTACACTATTTGCAATACAAATAAATATAAACAATAATTTATTTTTGGTATTTCATGTTTTATTTTATAATATAAAAATAAATAATACAATTTAATGAAAAATATAAATAAACAAGAAAAAAACTAATTGCCTCAATCTAAACAAAGTAGAGAATAGGTGCAGAGGAAGAACTTGATTTAAAATTGACTCACGCTGC
This sequence comes from Torreya grandis, assembly GCA_037957365.1. Lineage (NCBI taxonomy): Eukaryota > Viridiplantae > Streptophyta > Pinopsida > Cupressales > Taxaceae > Torreya > Torreya grandis. The sequence goes on from JARHVA010006431.1 coordinate 410,035, forward strand.
AATCTCCTTAGTAGTTGGTCAATGATGGCCTCAGAATTCTCTAGCAAGATAAACACAAGAGGAAAGTAAAACATGAACACAAAGTGAAGAGAAGAAACAACCTATAGTTGGTTCTCACAAGCAACATAGTGTTGTGATGTAAATTCATGAGTTTATTCCTACCATTTTGTATAGTGACTAGAAGGTTTTTGTGAGATTTGAGTTTATTTCTTAAGTAAAATATAGAAGTCAAAGTATAAATCTCTCACACCATGTATTCTCAATTCTCAATGTATGTTTTAGATCTCAATTTTAAGGTTCAAGGTTAACAAGAGTTATTTTGGGACTTGTTAGAGTTGACTTAAAATTATTTAAACTAAACTTAGACATAACCTAGAGTGAAATGGAATATTAGGGAGTTGAGTGTAATAAAATAGGAAGAAAAGTGAAGGGGTGAACATGCAAAATCCATCAAAACATATTTAATAGTAAAATAGGTAGAAAAATATCTTTAATTAGAAATTGATAAGTGCAGACACTTAATTTTAGTATATGAACCTTTTAAATTATTTATTGTCCCTATTTATTTCAATAAATTACTCTCTTCACTTATTTTTATCCCTATTTAATTAAACATGGTCCAATTTTACATATTTGGTTATTTTTAGACACATTTAGCCCACACTAGACTCTTTCTAGCCTTGTTTCATCTTGATAGTCTTAGATTCATCTATTATCAACTTATGGGTCTTAATAATCCACTTTATGATTAGCCTCATCTCATTTTGATAAAAAAATTTCCGAAGTGAAATTTGGTGATTGGTCAAATAGACTACCCCATATAAATTCAAAAATATGAGTGATAAATACATCGCCATGCTAACATATAAACAAAATAACATGGACCAACCAAAATATTATGCCTGCATAAACTAAACCTATGAATCCCATTCATTTTCAAATATGTTTCACTTGATCCCTTAGGATGATGAATGATCATGATCTCTTGTAGCATATGAGGGAGATTGTAAAGAAGCAAGAAAAAACATAGGGTTTTTTAAATGTAAAGATAAATGTAGACAAACCTCACCGATTGGAAAATGAAAAACTTTTCGTATAAAGAACTAACAAGCCAAGAAGAGGAAGAGGAAAGCTAGGAGGAGGAAGAGATAAGGTAAGAGAAGGAAGATGAGGTAGCTAGGAGAACATGAAGCATTTAAGTTTTCCTACACTTAAATCATATCATGCATTACACTCTTGAAACATATCAAACCATAAATTACGTAAATAAAAATGTAATTGGAATGTTATCTCTATGTGCTACATCAACTCTAAAATTTCCACATCAACATTAGGCCTAGGTTTTCAAGGACGATCTAGAGTCCTAATAAAATGTGTTTGGTATGGATCAACTATGGAAATATCAAGGCCATCCTATAAAATTTAAATTCAAACAAAGTTATTAATAAATCATTTTATTAAAAAAATCATCAAACAATTTAAATTTCAAATGAATATCAAACTAAATTTGAAACTGAAATTGAAATTCATATCATGACATTATCACTGAAGTGAATGGCATTGAGTGAGGCCTCTTCATTCACTCTCTGGTCATTACTCTAATAGTGAGTTGAGCATCAATTATTTCCAAACAAATGGAAATAAATTAGAAAGTTTTAAAACCTAAATACCATGTTAAAAAATACATTGAATTATAAAATATTTACCTGAGTGAAAGAATCATGGTGCCCCTATGCAAGATTCAATGTCTGTTATTATATAATTTGCCAAGGAGATAAGGGAGCATAAAAAAATACATGCTTGTACAATCCTCTACCAGTTCTAAATGGGTTATGGATAAACATTTCAATGGACTTTGTACTAGGGATTCTATGCACCTAAAGAGCTAGTGACTTTATGTTTGTGGTTGAAGATCAATTTTTATATTATAGCCCAATTCATTCCAGGTAAGAAAATTAGTGATGTAAGTAGAATTGTTGATTTATTCTATAAGGAAGTGGTATACTTGAATGGAGTACCCATGGTAATAAAAAAATAATTAAGATATAAATTTTCTTAGCCATGTTTTTAAATAAAATTGTGAAAGAATCTTGATAGTAAGTTGCATTATGTTTTAGTGTACACCCACAAATAAATTTAAAAAAACAAGAAAGTTTATATGATAATTGGATATTTACTAATATGCCTAATTGAAGAAAACCCAATACAATGGGATTTAGTCTTAGTTTAGGTATAATTTTATTACACCTCGAGCATTAATAGGTCCACCAGTAAGTCTTCTTTTGAAATTATTTATGGTGTAAATAAATAAGGGTGTAGTAGGTTTACATGACCTACCTTAAGGAACACATGTTAGCTATGATGTAATAAGTTTTGTGGAGGATATTGAAAACATACAATATCAAGTTAAGTATAAATTATGGGTTATGAATGAGGAATATAGAGAGAGGATAAATTTTCATAGGAGTTAACATATATTTCAAGAGGAAGAATAGGTTGTGGTACACTTTAGAAAAGAGAGGTATCCTAGAGAATCCAATCACAAATTTAAACCTAGAAAGTTTGGCCCTTGAAAAATATTTAAAATGATAAATGAGAATGATTACTTGATTTATCTACCTAAATATTTACATATCAATCCCATTTTTATGTGGTTGATATTTACCCACGTGAATCAAGTTTGAATGGTGACCCAGAGGCACAGGAGGTTGAGGATTGGACCAAACATTTAACTAAGAAAAAGATGGGGTAGACTGAGACAGTCCTAGACACCAAAGTTATTACTATGAGATCTCAAACATACATTTTGTATTTGTTTAAATGGGTGGGACTACCAGATTCATACATTTCATGAATTACTGAAGCTAAAATGTTTAAATTTAACTAATTAGGGTTTTATAGTATCTATAAATTAAGAGGTTTATAATTATTTAAGCTATGGGAAGATGATGTAATCGACTAACAATAGCTATTAAACATAATATTAATTGTATATCCTTTTGAAGATGACAATTTTTTGGTCATAAATAAGGGATTTAGGCTTTAGGCCTCAAATCTATTTAACATAGTTAATGTTAGTAATTCTAAAATAAATAAAAAAGTTATTTATAATTAATATTATACTTTTGGTAGGATTGCGTGTGTTTTTATATAGTTTATATGTATTAGGAATCGTAGTAGTCTCAAACAAAGCTAGAAAAGAAAATTAGAACTCAAAGTTATATCATTTGGTGGTAATTAGTTTAAGACAACCATGGGAAAGGATAGACTATTAGACACGGTAAATTTTAACAATGAATATTCCATTTTTTGGATTTTGGTTTTGGTAAATTTTTAGGGTCGATAGATGGATCGAATTACCAAAATTTCAGGGATATAAATTATTTTTGGGCTCATCTCACCAAACATTTAAAATATTATGTAAGATTACACTTAAATTGACCACACACACACACACACACAAACACACACACACACACACACACACACACACACACACACACACACACACACACACACACACACACACACACACACACACACACACACACACACACACACACACACACACACACACACACACACACACATACACACACACACACAATACAAATGCCCATCGATACAAACTAACACAACAAGAAGAATAAAAACTAGAGGATCACAAAATTGAATGACTATTGAACAACAACACCACCAAACTCAAGAAAGTGTAGAATGATAGAGCTAAATAGCTAAATTGAATGACAATGATGAATGACTAACCCAAAAAATAGAGATGAATGATAGAGACAAATAATAGAGCCAAATAATAGGGCCAAATGACTGCACTGAATGACAAACATCAAATGATAGTGTCAAGTGGGAGTATCGAATGATAGTTTCAAAATTATTCTACTGAATGACAATACTAAATAGTTAGAGCCAAAAATATTCTACCTAAATATAGTGTTGAATGGGAGTATTGAATGACAGAGCCAAAAAGCTTTTAGAAATAACCAGATGATATAACTAATATGTAGCATCTACTCTTTAACTAGACCTTAAAACTAGGTGATAGAACTAAAGTGTTTGGCCTAGTCATTTGGTTTAGTCATTCAGCATTTATCTTGTAGTCTAGGCATTCCTCCAGCCATTCAACCTAACATTTTAGTCTAGTCATTTGATCCAACCATTTAGTCTGGCCATTCAATCTGGCTATTCAATGCCTATCTTGTGGTCCAACGAAATTTTTGTATGGAAAAAATTAAACAGAGGTTTCAACATCACCCATAGAGGATTCACCACACCAATGAATCAAATTTTTATAGTTTTTCCAAATATTTCCAATAGGTTTTCTAGTAGGGCCTCTAAAAATTAACCCTACTATTAGAGAGGATTTAGAGAGAGGAAATGAGTGGGTCACAGAGATTTAAAATTTGATTATAACTAGAATGGCATATATGTTTTATGTTGTTGTTAATGAAATGAGAATTTGGGATTGTGGTGTGCAAGTGCATACTCTTTGTTTTGAAATTTAATTTTTATTTCTTACATATATTGTTTCATTTACCTTATTTGTGTGAAATTTTTAGGTTGTACAAATTTATGAAAGACGTTGAAACTAATATTACCTATAATTATACTACAACAATGATATTATGAGATCTAAGAACTAATTGTTGCTCAAAGTGAGACTGTATTATTATTTAGGAGTTTTTAGCTACGTATTATTTGGGGGGTAGTTGTGTTGAATATAATTTGGAATAATGTCTTTAAAATAAATTAAAGGAGAGAGATGTTAAAATGGTTACATCATATTAGTATCAAAGTAACCATGGCCTAAAGAAGGATTCAACTAAATTGAGAAGGAAGAGGTATAAGGAAATGCTATGAAAAGAAGGCATGTTGGAGATGAAATATTCAGATGATTAGAGGCCCTTAAATCCAAATAAAGGAATGAGGACTCAGAAGAGCAACCTAAAGTTTAGATGGCTTAAAATAGAGCCATGTATCTAATGGAAGGACTCATTGAGGTCGTGACTAATAAAAAGACAAGGGTGAATGTAGAAGTTTTTTCTTCTAAGAGTGAGTTAAACACTGAGATCTTTTTAGATTTGTTATAATATTTGAAATGGTATTTTTATATGAAAAATAATGATAAAGGAGACCTTAGGAGGGTGAAATTTATAGTAACAAAGATGAAATAACATGTTGCCTTATGGTGGGATAATATAAAATAGTCTAGAATAAGGCTAGTAAAAGAGAAAATTTGGTTGTGTCCTAAGATATTAAATCATATGAGGGTGGAATTTCTACCATCAGAGTAACAACATAATTTTTTTAGACAATTCCATAAAGTGAGGCAAAAAGAGATTATAGTCTTCTAGTATACAAAGCAATTTTTTTAATTATAAATTAGGAAATACCTAGACAATAAGATGATGAGACAATAACTACCCAATATTTTAATGGCCTATAGTTTTATCTTCGAGATGAGCTAGCTCTTGTAGAGTTATACATTGTAGATAAAGTATATCAATGTGCTTTGAAGGCCTAGGAGAAAATAAATAGAGTAGAAAACAAGTTGCTAAGAAAAAGGATTGGTAGTACGTAATTTAAAGGAAAGATAAACACCTCTAAAGCTATAAGTAGTGAAGAATTAGGGAAGGTAAATAAATAATGCCTAAATTCAAGGAAAGTGGTTGGTTGAAAGGTAGAGGACATGGTAGAGTCTAACCAGCATTTAGTCATTAAAGACCAATAAATTAATATAATATTGAGAGACCTCATAAAGCCCATGTTTGACCTGAACATTCCAAACCCACAAATACAGCCACATGATGAGACAAAAATAACCCTAAACTCAAGAAGTTGAAGTTGAAATGGTAGAAACTATAATGTTAAAAATATCCTTAGTAAGGAGGAGCAAGGAAGGAAGTGAATAGGATAGGAGAGGGAAGAATGTCTTCAAGGATGGATACAAATGCAAGTGAAATTTATGCAAAGTTATCATTGAGATTGGATTTTCATATTATCTAGTAAGTATAAAAATGGTTCAGAATTTACAATTAACATGCACTCACAAAACCAGTCCTTAAAAAATTTCATGGATAAATAAGTACCATAGTGTGATGATTGGCAAGTCATTTCTAGTTAATTTTAAAATTTGACCATATGAAGATAGACTGATATGCGATGTAGTCCCTATGGATGCTTGTTATTTGATGTTTGGTAGACTTTGAAAATATTATAGGAATATCACCTATGATGGTAAGGAAAACACATATACCATGTAGCATGGTAGAAGGAGACATATTTTGAATCCTTTGAGGGAATGAGGATTGTGTGAGATGGCTTCCATATTCCTCCTCAATACAAGCTGAAAAAAGTTCTTAGAAGAGGTTAAAGATGAAGGTTGATTTACTTTTTACCCTTTAGACGAAAAAATGTTGGAAAAGTGAAAATTCTTTACAAAAATTCAAGAGTTGTTGGTGGATTATTCAAATATGAAATAAGTAGAATTTCCAATAGGTTTACCAAATGAAAGAGGTTAATAAATAGCTTTTGGAAAAAAAAATGTTTCTTTTTTATTTATCTTGAAATTTCAAATCACCACCCATGATCCTTCATTAGGACAATAATGAATTAATGATTGAAAAAACAACCTGTGATTACTTAAATAGTGTAGAGGACAACAGTCACCTATGTTATTAAATATGAGGCTAGCCATTTCACCTTCCTTCTTTCCATTTGTAGGAATGTACTCCAAAGTGGTAGAGGATTGAAAAACTAAAGGTTTGATAAAAATAATAACTAGTGAGCACCAATTTGAAAAAAATAAAATGGTTAAGTGCTCAATAATTATATTAATTTAATGTGGTTGAAAACACAAATATAGATTTATTAAGGCAAGATTAAAATAAAATAATATAATTATTGTCCAGGTTAAAATAATCCTTGAAAATTATTAAATGATTTACTAATTTTCATAAATGGAAATTGATGGAAGCCATGAATATAAGTTAACACTCCTCTAATATCAATAGGGATGAGAGTGTAGGGATAGGTCACACCTGGTAACCCATTATCAGAAATGTTTCAACTAGTCTCCCTTATTTTAACCAATGATGGTTTTTTGCATTAGGTCATTTTATTATTCTCAGGTCTTAATACATTTCTAACATTGTTTCAAATTAGTAAATATTTATTATTTTCAACAACATTTTTACCTTATTAGTAGTTTATATTAGGTGTTTTACTTTTTTACTCTCATCTTAATAATAATTCGAACCTTTTCAATAGTAAATTATTATTCAATGAACTCATTGTTCAAATAATTGAGCGACTGAATGAATTTGGGCAATGTATTTAGTTTTGCCAATGATGGTGATGAAGAATGGTTCAGGTTTGGCAACAAAAAAGTTAGGAATATTGCATGCAAGGTAAGATTCAAATAGGTTTTAGAATGGCATAGATCAGTCCCACTAGGTTTTTGTAGAGCAGTGAAAGGATATGCTAAGAGGTGTGGCTAGGTAGGTGATTGTAGGGTGGAACCTTTTACGAGTGAGTCATTAGGATAGAGGTAGGGAAAAGATGTGGTGACACCAAGTAAGACTTTATCCTGGTCTATGGTATATGTTGAATGCCAAAATAAGTCAAACACCTTTCATATGTATGCAAATTTTTGTAAATCCTCCATTGTTTAGGATCATCCTAACCTTAATATTTAGCTAGTTTTGAGATATTAGATACCCACTTCAGAGCCTTCCATGGTAGAGGTTGAGTATTCAATCGACAATAAAGGGAGTTTGGAGAAAGGATTTAAAAATAAGATTGAGGTAGATTTGGCTTTTTTGGGGACATTCCTCTAGTTTATTAATGAATCACAAGTTTTTGAGGTCTCAGTTGAGGATTTATCGACCATTGGTTAGAAAATTGGATGGAAAACCCTCATTGGTAAATATATTGGAAAATGGCATTCATGGGAAGAGATTTGGTATTTGATTAAATATTCCTTGCCTTTGTTGGTAGAAATTTCTCTATCAATGCTCCCAAATGGGTTTTTCATGTTTATCTTTCATTCTGAGGAAGATAAGGACTTTGTTTGGAATAATGGCCATTGGTTTGTCAGGAAGTTGGGGTTATTTTTATGCCCTTGGAATCCCTTTTTTATATAGATACAATGGCTATTTTGAATGCTCTAGTCTGGGTTAGGCTATATAATATTCCTCTAGAAATCCAAAATTCTTAGTTGCTTCATTGACTGGTTAATAAAATTGGTATTTTTGTTAAAATATATTTAAGTTTAAAAGAACATCCTCAGTTTGTACAGATTTGTGTTTTGGTGGATTTTTCTAAACTGATTCATCATTCCATTAACATTTCCTCCTCTCATGGAATTATGACTCATTTTATCAATTTTGAAGGGTTTCCTTAAAAGTGTTTCAAGTGTAATCAGGTTGGGCATAAACTTATAGTTTGTATTCAAAATTTTATAAAAAAAATATATTCCTCTTTTTTGAAGAAATGGGTTAAAAAATTAGTTATCCAAAACATGATTTGATGAATAGTCTATGTTTTCCTTTGGCTCCATCTACAACATGATTGGATTCTCTTTTGAATTCTTCAAGGGGAGATAAGGGTTTTTCCCTTAAATGTGAGGATATGGAATCATTTTTGGGTTTCCCAAGAATCATTTTAGAGCAGCCTTATTCTCTCAAGAAGAAGGGAGACAGGGTTGGTCATAACTTGAGGGTATGTTTTCTCAAGCTCAAGATATTCTGGACGGAAATGAATGTTTAAAACCAAAATATTTAGTCTAGGGTGGATCTTAGTTGGGGAATAATAATAAGAAGAACTTATCTCTAGAGAGATATTGTCTATAACATAGCATCCTTCCCTTTGATCTAAACCTGATTGTGTTAAGAAAGGTAAAAGAGTTAGGAAAACTAAAGCAAAAGGGTTGTAGTTAGATGCTTTACATTCTATCGATGGGGGCACTCAATGGAATATGAAGGCATTGTTTACTAGCCAAGGTAGAGATACTCTCATGGTAAAAGGTTGACTTAGTCATCTATAGGTAGGGGGATAAAAAGTGAGCTACACTGATAGTTTGGTCTTTTTGATTTTGGTTAGTATATTATTTAGCTCTTTTTATTTATGAGAATCTTTATGTGGTTATAATTTTTATTATTCCTAGTTGGTTGCATAAACTTTGGTTTTGGATATCTATATCTTGGTATTTTGGCATTATTTGCCTTCTAGGGACTAGGGCACCTGTTGTGCCCTAGTCATGATTAAAGCTCTGGTCAAAAGCTAGTATTTATAAAAAAGAAATCTAACCTTTTTTGAAAATTAGTAAATCATTAAATAATTTTTGAACATTATATTAAACATTATAGTAATTATATTAGGTGATTTGAATTTAATTTCTCCTTAATAAATCTTTATCCATGTTTTGAACCACATTAAATTAATATAATTCTTGAGCAACCAACCATTTTAGTTTTTTAAGTTAGGGTTCACTAATTATTATTATTATTAAACATTTTAGGTTTTCAATCCTCTACCACTTTGGGGTACATGCCTACAATTGGAAAGAGGTAAGGTGTAATGGCTACCCTCATATTTAATAACTCAAGTGACCATTATCCTCTAAACTATTTAATTAAGCATAAGCTCATTGTTCAATCAATAATACTTTGTTTTCTTGATGAAGGATCATGGGTGGTGATTCGAAATCTTGAGATAAATTAAAATAGATAGTTTTTTCCAAAATATATTTATTCACTACATATGGACTATGACAGCATAAAATATTTAATCTACAAGAGGTGTTATTCATTTAATTGACTTGGTTGATTGTTTGAGTCCTTTTGAGAATGAACAAATGAGAAGACAAATTTTAGGGTTGTTAGAGAAAGGACTCATAAGGGAAAGTATGAGCCCATGTTTTGTACCAGTGCTAATTTCACCTAATAAAGA
>JARHVA010006431.1:425000-492500 GCA_037957365.1 Torreya grandis
AAGGTTGGAGTATTGCATGTAAAAAGCACCTAATTTTATTAATTAAACACTTTTTTTTATGTCAGTCACCCAACCATGGTATTTTTTCATTTTCCTCTTATGGGTTGATTAAATCCCTCTACTTAATAAGTGGCATACAAAAAAAGGTGGTGGAGAATATTGACGGTTGGACAATGGTGGCTAAAAAAAATCTATTGTTAAGAAAAAATGTTCTAAGATAAATGACGTCCCCATATTATGAAATCCTCCTCCAAGGAGTGAAAGAATCTTGATGCCCTTATTAACCCTCCCTAGTCTCATATCTCTCTGATGGCATTTCATAGTCAAGTTTCTCATGTTTTAAAACCATAACTCAGTTATTTACATCTCGGGAGACCCTTTCTAAGTGTTCTTAGGCCTCGATGATCATGTAGTATATCACTGAAAATTTGGACAAAATAACTCTTAATCAATCAAAACTTAAGATAATCATCAAATGGAAAGAAAAAGAGGAAACAATCAGTCATAAAATGAAAACACTCTTACCATCATCTTTTTCCCTTTTGATCTCATTTCCATGAATTTGTAATGTTTCTTGAAAATTTAATTGACAAATTGAAAACTTGAAATGGGATGTAGGATTGCAAAGTATGACAAGCTCAAGACTAATTTAATAGAAGAGAATGATGGAAGAAACATATAATTGCATTCATTATTTATGTATAAATTCTTGGTATGCCCCTTGCATTTATGAAGGTGTTGGAAGGAAATAGAGGGGAATTTTCCCTCCCAAAATTTAAATTTGAGAAGGGAGAAAGTTATAGAGATTGGAAATATATAGACTTTATTTTTTTTGTCGGGGGGAGGGGGGATGCGATTATAAAGTGGGTTAATTAAAAGTAGAGTATTTGGGAATATGAATATGTGGAAAGTGGGGTGAATTACAAATAAAAATATTAGGAAATATGAATATGTGAAGAGTGGGGAATTTCATGTAGTTAGTATTAATTAACTAACTTAAGGGTATGAAGAGATGATGTTAGTACATGACATAGGGATTGAGTGTCAATTAGATCATATGAAGAGGATATTAGATTATATTAGGTATAATTACTCATGTTTATTTAGTGAACAAAATTAGATGCATAAAAGTATAAAACTTATATTTTATGCATTAGTTTTCCTCTATATTTGTTTTAGATATGTCTTAGAAACCAATGATATTTTGATGAAGTCTTTCTTTTCTTCCATGTGAATATGATAGATATAATTTATAATATGTCTAAGAATAGTATTTATGGAGGGATACAATGCCTCAAGAAGTAATGTTAGCCTGTCAAAATTTGATATGTAGCCAAGCAACCCATAAACTACTTCCCCTAGCTAATACCTTCAATTTTTTTAATTTACATATTTCATGGTAAAATAAAAAACCACACTTAAATTAACAAACTCAAATTACACCCTTAACAAAGACTAGACTAAGCAAAACACATATAAGTGGAAGAGTACATGCTTGAGAGAAGCCAATAAATGTGTAATAACAATTGATATACACTTAGATATCCATTATTGGCCCTAAAATCAGCATAAGGAAATATTTTAATATTTATAGATAGAAAAAAATAGGGAAAAACTAATGGAGATGCTTATAAAATTGCTTGCCTCCTAATGAAAAGGGGTAACCATTCCTGATAGTAGTAATTATCTTCCTATTGAACACACATGCTACATATTTTATTCTACCACTTCTTATTGTTATTATTCCCCTCTGATCATGTTTACTTATTTCAACATTATTTTGTCCACATCCCCTCTCAATTTTCACTTGGAATTTTTATTTTTGGCTAGCCGCCCCCTTTAATTAGACACCCATCCATTTGGTTGCCTTCTCCTAAGGTGAACACTTATTATTTCCCTTTTCATCATCCTCATAGGTCATAGAGGAAGTCATGGTTTCCTCCCCTTGATTTTAACTATGTTTATTACATGGTGCATTTAATAATTTCATTTTTATTTTTGGCTCACCATTTACGCCCCTCCTCTTAGATAAGGGACTTATAATAAAATACCAAGGGGTATTTTTCTCATATCCATCATTTATTTGGAAATTATCCATTGCACAATAACCACCAATTAAAAAAAAACAAATTTCAATAATTATATCTAGATAAAAAGGCCAATAATAGACACAATTTTTTTAATTTACTTTATATTTTGAAATTGAAACCAAATTATTCATCTACCTATTGAATTGACATGGGGTGATTTTAAGGTATGTAAATATTTACATTTTATTTTCCAAGCTTAGGAATTTACAAATCCCAAGTCAATTGCATCCTTATCTCATATATGAAACAACACATTCAACCATCTTTTGAAAAGGAATCTATTTCATGACAATATCAATGTCTTAAAATCATGATAACAATAATGAACCAAACCATATGAATCATATCAATAGATAAATCCCTAATAACATAGAAACTAAACATTATTAGTTTTATTGTTTGGTGCTAATCACTGATAAGTGTCCTAAATCTTAGCATAGGAAAACATGATGTAACAATGTTGATCCACAATATCTTTTAGAAGAATTTTATCATGCTCAAAGGCAATAAATTTTTCACTATCCATAATATCACTTAGAAAATTAGTTTTGTTTAAATCAATATAAAGTATATCATTTTAAACAATAAACTTTTATGTGATTCTAAAATTGATATCTTTGCATAAGTGTTCTTGTGTTGATCTACAATATTATATTATTTAGTACCTTTCAGTCTAAACATTGGAGATTAAGGAATATTATGAGGGATAATATGTTCTATTACATTGTTGGCTTTATTTTTTTCATGACATGGTCTACATTACAATAGGTCATCATACAATGGGTAACTCCTGAATCTATGCAAGATATGCCTATGGATAGAACTAAGGAAAGTCTATCAATAGTATGGGTATCAACATATAAACCATTATCATCACATTTAACCCTATCTTATTTTGAGCCACGTATTATTATTTTATGATATATAATTGGAAAGAAATATTTGAATATTCATAAACATTTGCATATTAACAACATCATGATACACAATAATACATTAAATATAAGAATATTCCATGTATATAAAACCATAAATGAGCATGCCATAAATGAATCACTTCTACCATAAGAACTAATAAGGTACACAAGAATATACAAGATCTATAAGGGAAGCAAGTACAAGAGTGAACATGATATGGAACTACACACAACCCTAAGAAGGAATAGAAAAGAGGATAACTAAGGATAATTAAATCCAACATGAGATAGTAAAATGCTATGCAAAGGAAAAAATATTGAGAAAGATGAGATCTATTAATAAAGATAAATCACAACACAATGATAAAATATGTATAAGGGAAAATAAACTCAGCCTTAGGAAAAGCATTTCATTATCAATTGCATCAAGAGATAACCCTGTACAGGAATAGATCATGCAAGGTAATGTGAATAAAACTAATTAAAAGTAATGGATGACCATAATATGATAGCACAATAAAGCATGAGTGTTAGAAATTATCAAAAAAAATATTTAATATTAAATAGAGATATAATCTAAACCTAAGGGGTGTAAGAGGGTAAAATATGCAGGGTAAACTATCTTAAATATTAAATAAACTATAACAAACATTAAACATGTGAAAAATTCATATCTAAAAAAAATATAACGACATGATATTATAAGCAAACGTAGTTATATGAAAGGAAAGTATTAAAATGCTTTAAGTTGAGAAAGAGAGTGTTATGAGATGAATATCATATTGTATAAAACCTATATGTTTTCAAAGGTTGAAATCAAGTAAAAATATTATAGAGAGTGGTCTTGAGAAACCCAAAAATATTTTTGAGAACTAATAAATTCTATAAAATTCTTAGGAGAAGGATGATACACTCCTAGTCTCACCAGGAGCATACTAGGATGCTCCTAATGAGTAAAATTATGTTAGTGAATATTGTACACTCTTTTGGTTAGAAGTTTCATATATTTAAATAATATTGATGAATATATTGCTCTACTTATATAATTAAAACACCCTGCTCACTTTATCACACTCTAGTACAGATCACCTAAAAATCCATCTCCTTCATTACAACCATAATTTTCTTTAACACCCCTATAAAAAGCATAAAAAATGGGAGGGGTGGAATCATAATACTTCATTAGGTAGACCTACTTTGGATAAAAGATTTATAAAACCACACACAAGTATAGGTGCAATTAAATAGGAAATCCAATGCAATATGAAGATCCCAACCCTTAATAATGAAAATCTAATGACTAGTAGATGATATATAATTTTTTTGTTAATTATTTAATTATGATTTGGTATAGGGTTTTAATCTAATAATGAAGTCATTATTTTTACACTTCAATATATGGATATTAAAATCAAATATGTCATTTAATTACATTAACACATTCAAGTACGTATACACTTATCAAATTCAAATCAGGGCCTTATTAGCACACAAATTGACATAAAAAAGATAGGATAGTTGACAAATGGAACACAAACAACCAAATAAACTAGGAAAATGCATCAAATTACCCCAAAAAATCAAAAACTAATAGAATCACAACATGATCTAATAAAAACAACATGAAACCCTAAAACAATGTTTTAAACATTCTTAGCACATTTAGTGTCATACTAGGGAAAACAAAATTATAGGTTTTTTGGAATTTAAAATTTATTGGTGGAATTTTCATGGGGCTATGATAAATAAAATTTAAAGTTAACTAAATAAAATAAAAATCAAGGAATGTGATGTAGGAGAATAGGCTTAGAAGACTCATTTTTATTGTCTTTCTTTTGGTTTTAGTTTTAAGTAGGTTTAGGAGATCTTGTTTAGTAATTAAGAAGGCTGTCAAATCACTATCATTCTAAAATTTATCTATTTTAGCTTGTTTTCTATTTTCTTACCAAAACTATCTATTTGATAATTTGAATTTGTATAGGCCATTTGAAGGGTATTTATCATTTACCAGTACAACCAAAGGTCATAATTCTTAATATATGGGTCAAGTAATGTCTTACTCATGATTAATAAAAAATTAAATGTCTTAACTAATATGTAATTAAGTCAAACTCAATGAAGGTTAAAATCTTGGGTTATGTTTACTATGATGGCTAGGTATTTTGAGAGAGTTTAGGTGTTTTTGGATTGAATAAGGGAGAAAAAATAATGGGAAGAGATAGAGGTGTTTGGTAAAATGATATAAAACAAGAAAAATATCAAGAGAATTGTAAAAAATTGAGAAAAAAGATAATTTTAAAAAATAGGGTTTTTAAGTTATGTTTGTTGTTTTATCATGTTATTTTGTATGTTACAAGCTTGATAAGATAACACAGGTCTATTACAGTAAAGAAAAAGGGTTTGACAGTCAAGAAAAATAATCTCATATTACTTTTCAAGATTTGTTTGCTGAAAAATTTGTGTGATATGGAAATATATGTGTTATAAAGATATTTAAATCAAAAATATTTCAAAAATTGATCTTAAATTTTTAATCTTTATTGACTCTTAGTGCACTGCATGTTATAGTCAAGAAATGTCATTTTACAGTCATATAAAGTTATTTTTATCATCTTTCATGATAATTCAAGGAGTAAAATTATTTGAAAGAGGAATATAATGGTGTATGAGACCTTATAAAATTGAAATATTTTAAAAATAGGTCATATAATTTAAATGATCCTTTCTTGAGTGTTGTTAGCCTATGTATAGGCTTGCTAGGGTTTTGAAAAAAAAAATCACTATATCTTGAAAATAACCCTTAGAAATGAATAAAACATGGAAGAAAGGTGTATGAAGATTATTTTAATTTTTTATAAGTTTTTTTAAAAATTATTTTATGTCTTTAATAAAAATTATTTAAAAAATGTAGACTTCAGTTCTAAAACAAGCCTATTTAGAGCACTAAAAACACTAAAAGCACCATAAATTAAAAATAACCCATCAAAATGAAATGAAAATTTGTGTAAGGGTGAATGAAGATAAATTTGAGGTTTTAAATTTATTTTAAGGTTTTCATACACCTATAAATAAATTTATTAAATAGATTCATTCTATAGGTCTGAAAATAAGGCTTAGAAAACCCTGCTTTGCATTTTATTGCATTTTTAAGTTTAGATAAATGTAGAAATGAATATTTTGAGTTGAGAAAAAAATTAATATATGTGAAAAATATTTTTTTTATAAACACTAATTTTTTTGATATTTGTAGGCAAGAAGGCTTTTAGGCATAATTATCTCTCTTAAGCAAGTTACAAGTTGATCTTTTTTAATCCCTCCATAATTTTTGGTATCAAAAAAAGATTTTAGTTGTAATTAAAGGTGATTAAAGGAGAAATATTTTATTTATAAGAGTGAATATCAGATTTTTAAAAATTAATACTTGCAATAAAGTGCAAGAATGACACTTAAAGGAGAAACTAGAGGTGGTGCTAGAGGAGGTCCAAGAAGACAACCAAGAAATGTATTGATATAAGAGGTGAGAAATATATAATAAACTTTAGAGGAAATTTAAATTGATATAATAAAAAGTTTTATGATATGTGATTTGAGTGAAGAGGAGGAAGAACCAAAAGAAGATGTTACAAAAGAAGAAGCAGAGGAAAGACTATTGAAAGTAGTTACATGAATATGATCTAATCCAAAATTTGAGATTATAGTATATGGAGGTAGTTTAGATGTTGAAGAATTGGTGGATTGGATAGATGCAATGGAGAAGTATTTTTACTTTAAAAGAATATGTAAAGATAATAAGGTAAAGTTTGTATGTACAAGGTTGAATAGACATGCTTATCTTTAGTGGGATAATGTCCAAGAGGAAAGAAAGAAAAGAAACAAAGAGAAAATCAAGTCATGAGACATAATGGTGGAAAAACAAAAACAAAAAATCATTCTTATAGACTATTATACAAACTGATTCAAGAAACTCTAAAATTTTCTAAAATAAAGACACGAGTGTAAAGAAATACATTAACAAATTATATAAGCTTACAATGAGAGTTGATCACGTAGAAGAAGATATTGAAAAAATAATAATGTATATCAATGGTTTTAGGTTAAATATTTAGGATAAAACTATTTTTTTGTCACCTATATTAGTGGAAGAGGATTATCAATTTGATCTCAAGGTAGAGGAAAAGTTGGCTAGAATAAAAAGTAAATAATCTAGAGTAGGAGTAAAAAACATTAGAGCTAGAAGACAACAAGGTGGCAGAAGTCAGTTATAGGTTCATAATGAATAAATAAGAAACTCTCAAGTTCAATACAATAGTATTTGAGAAGGATATTTATATAGAGGAAAAAATGTCATATACAAGAGGTAGAGGAGAAATAATTTGAGGAAAATGCTTCAAATATAATAGGTATGCTAGCCAGAGGGCATATGAATGTCTCAGGAATCCATAAATAAGTCATATAAGAAATGAAGGTAGAAATCAAGTTGTTCAAGCTGAAGAATTAAGTGTGAGATCACCATCACATATAGAATAAGTTGAAGTGGGAGAATTATTATTCATAATTAAATAATTACTAAAGCTAAGTAAATAAGTGAAGGAATATCCCCCAAGGGAAGACATTATTTAGGACTACATGTAAATTAAAAGGTAAGTGTTGTAACCTTATCATTGATAGTAGTAGTGCAGATAATTTGGTTTCTACAAAAAATAGTTGAAAAAATAGGGGATTGAGAATATTAACACATCCTACTCCATACAAGGTATATTGGCTTCAAAAATAACATCAAGTACTAGTTGGTAAGTAATGTAAAGTTATTGTTCATATTGGTATCTATAAAAATGATGTACTTTATGACATTATGGCTATGGATGTTTGCCATGTGTTGTTAGGTAAACCTTGGTAGTTTGATAGGAGGCTATACATAATGGAAGGAATAACTCCTATATATTAGAGAAGGATGGTAAGAAGCGTACTTTGACACCATTGAAGGATGCAAATGAATCATCTAAATATTATACTAAGGTTTTTTTAATTAGTGGAAAAATAGTTCTTACAGTTGATAAAGAAATAAGAGGTTGGTTTTGAAGAACCCAAAGCTGATTTTAAAATAATCAAGGAGTAATAAAGCTATGAGCAACTCATAGAGGAAGGAATTATCATGAATGAAAAGATAGATGTGATGGATTTGAAGAAAAGTAACAACCATGTAGAGTTGTAGATAGAGGAAAATAGTAGCTAAGCAGAGTTGCATGTTTCCATAGTGGATGTATTAGATGTAGGGTTGTGTAAAAACATGCACATAAGGAGATAATTGAGAAGGTTCAGCTATGCAAAGGATCTAAAATTAGAGATGTGATTCAGGGGAAGATAGCCTTATAAATGAATGATATGAAGCTTTTGATAACTCATTGTGAGAGTGAAAAATATGATAAGTATGCTAGCATTGAAGAAGGGTTGGACAACATGCATTTAGAGCATGATGTGATGGTTTATGAGATGAAATAGGGAAATTTTGTTTTTCATAATATTTTTATGCATTGTGAGATCCAGCCATGGATATGATATTGAAGATAAGGACTAAGAGTGGATCAATCCATAATGTTCATTAGTAAGAGAGGTGGAGTGAAGAAACCAACCAAATTATTGATATGGTAGAAGTGATTGAAAAATTGGTTGGTGTTGATGTTTCAACAAATATGGAGGGTCTTCAAGTTAATTTGGAGATAAGAGAGTGTGATAAACCATGGAAATAAGTTATTTATCAAGGAGATATACATGTCAAGACTCAAGTGTAACCAATTAAGGAAAAAGGACTGCTAGAAGTTATTGGAGAAGGATTTGAGAAGCTAAAAATTAACATGGATTAAACTTATATCATGGTTATGGATAAATTGGAGCAGCATTAAAGACCTTATGAATACTTTTTAAACTCATGGATCCTGATGCCGGATAATGGGCTTAGAAGACTTATTTTTATTGTCTTTCTTTTGGTTTTAAATTTTAGCAGGTTTAATAGGTCTTGTTTATTCATTAATAAGATTTTCAAATCAATAATTTTAAAAAAATTATTAATTTTAGCTTTTTTTTTTTCACACCAAAGTTGACTATTTAAAATTTAAAATTTGTATAGGTCATTTGAAGGGTCTTTATGATCTCCTAGTGAAAACAAAGTTCATGATCCTTCATGGAGGGATCATGGAATTTCATAGGAATGATTTATAAAAAACTATATGTCTTAGATCATAGGTAATTAAGTCAAACTCAATGGTGTTTAAAAGCTTGGATTAAGTTTATTAAGATGGTTAGGTAGTTTGAAAGAGTTTAGAAGTTTGTGGAGCAAATAAAGGAGAAAGAAGAGTGAGAAGAGATAGAGGTGCATGGAATAAGGAGAGATTACAATAAAAAAACCAATAAAACTCTAAGAAACTAATTAAAAATGAGAGAAGTTTAGTAAAACAAGGTTTTTGAGAAGGCTATGAAATACTTTTACATCAAAGACAATGAAATAATGATTTTTTTAAAATTCTATTCTTTAGTTTCAATTCTAAATCATGTTTAAGTATATGTTTTTATTGATTTTAAGTTATATTTGTTATTATGGAAGGTTATTTTGCTTGTTTCAATATTGATAAGATAGTACAAGTCTGTTACAATAAAGAAAGAGGGTTTGACAGTCAAGAAAAATAGTCTTCTATCACTTTTCAAGATTTGTTTAGTGAAAAATTTATGTGACAAGGAAATATATGTGTTAAAAATGTGTTAAAATAAAAATTATTCCAAAACATGATCTTAAATTTTAAATCTTCATTGATTATTAGCTCATTGCATGTTATAGTCAAGAAAGGTCATTTTATAGGACCATATAATGTTTTCTATCATCTTTCAAGATTGTTCAAGGAGATAAACTAATTGATAGAGGAGGATAATTATGGGGTAGACCATCTCCACCTAAAATTTTTGAAAAATAGTTTTTGAAATTAAAATTATCTTTCGTTGAGTGGTCTTAACCTATGTATAGGCCTTCTAGGGTTTTGAAGACAAAAATCATGATATTTTAAAAACTAACCCTTAAAAATTCATGAAAATTGGTATAAAAGTGTATGATAATGTTTGTAAAGTGTTATAAGTGGTTTCAAAGTGATTTTTTATCTTGAAAAAAAATTCAAAAAACTCAAACTAAAGGTCTAAAATAAGCCTATTTAGGACACTAAAAACATTAAAATAATCATAACTTGAAAATGACTTAGCCAAATGTAATGAAAGTTTTTAGATAGGTGAATTAAGGTAAATTCAAGGATTTTAAATCTGATTTCAAGGTTTGAAGACACCTAAAACTCAATTTATTGATTAAATTCAATCTATAGACCTAAAAAATAAGGCCTAAAAAACATTATTTTGCATTTTATTGCATTTCCAAGTTTGCATAAAGGTATAAATGGAAATTTTGAGTTGAGAAAAATATTTAATGGATATGGAAAAGGCTTTTATTGTATAAATAATTTTTTTTTGTTGATATTTGTAGTCAAGAAGGCTTGTAGTCCTAATTATCTCTCTTAAGCAAGTTGTAAGTTGATCTTCATTACCCTCCATAAAAATATGAGAAAGGCTATAAAATTAAGAGAAAACATAATAATAAGATCCTACTATAAATTAATAATCTAAAAATACATAAATATACTAATAACATATCCAATAACTAGTTTAATTATGATATTATATTTTTTACAACTATAACAATTATTTTTACAAACATATATAAAATTGTAATCCAGTAATAGTGGAAAACATAATATTCATGGAGTGAAGTGTACCTTACAAGAAGATAATTTGAGGAAGTGATTAGGATATATAGAGATATAACATATATCACTTGGCTTATAATAAATCCCTATAAACAATAAATAAAGTGTATGAAATATATGTGAGAAATATAGTAGTACTTATTGTTTTTTTGTTAGTATGATGAAATAAGATATAAAACATATTAGTTGACTATGATTTTTATAGTAATATCTTTAATCGAGATGAGAGACCATAAGTTGGTGTAAATTTTACATCTGACTTATGGTAGCTCATGATTACAAGCTTTACTTACTTTAAGTAAACAAACTATATTTTGTTATATTACTTGCTTTGTGAAAATGTAGTGGCCCTCGATGATTTTTGTGTGAAAATAATATGCCAATGTGCACCCCTTTGACTAATATTATACACCGATAAATGTTGAGACACACATAAAGTTTATACTAATGAAATATTTTAAAAAAAAGTATGACATGATAAAATAACCACACAAATAACTCATAAGTTTCCACCAAAGTAACGATTTGTTTTCTCTCATAACTTGAAAGAAGGTCTTTCATTATACATCTGGCTTTCTTCTTTACAATCTACTAGAAATTAGAAATTATAAGATCTATTAAAAATTATGATGAGATATATTAGAAATTGTGAAATAAATAAAAGGAAAATCTATGTAGAATCGAAACAGTAATAATAAATTTGATAAAAAAATTATGGACATTTTAAAAAAAGAATTAAAAATTAAAAGTATCCTAAGATAAAATACAATATCATTTTTTGTGAAGAGAGTAAAAAATACACTGTATGTAGTTAGAAGTATAGAGGCATGAGCTCACTTGTAAAATTATTGTTTTCAACTATTTTCATTTTAATATTATTGTCTTGTCTTTAATTTGTTGGTTAGTTTTTAAAAATATAGGGCACAAGTTTTTTTAATATATAGTTAATAAAATTTAATCTCTCTTATCAAATAATATTTTCAAAGAATTTAGGGAGTCAGTGTTTGGTATTTCATTCTTGGTTTCAAATAATATTGTCATAAGTTATTATAGAAGTATTTTGGATTTATTTTTATTATTTAATAAAAGTTTGAAATTTTAATAGAAAAACTTTATACCGTATGGATAATCTATGAGAAAACAATAATGTTTTTCATGATTGATTATAAAAATTATGGTTAATTCATTTAACATATTTTTTTTCAATAAACCATCATGATTATTAAAAATAATCAATCGTTTTATTTATGTAATATATTTATACATTGGATGATACCATACTTAACATGTAACACCTTAGACATGTATATTTTTTTTCATGACTTTGAAGAGACAAACATTTAGCAACTTTTGTAATACTTGTAAATGGCCTAATTCAAATATGTGGTAAAAATAAAATTATTATTTTTTAATAGTATACATGTGTATTTGTGATATATTATTATGTTATTTTTAATATTTTAATATGGTTATTATGTGGCACTAATGGAAAAAAAATCTCACAATAAAAATATCTTTTAAATACTTACATATTAATATCTTTTCATACAAATGCGAAAATAGTAATCATAGATATGACAATTCAAAATAGGTCTAAACACCAAAATAATGTGAACCTATAAAAATTGAGTTGAATAAATAATTCTCTTATAATATTAAGGTCATTCATATAATTATATAAGTATATTTATAATAAATAAAAAAATCACAAATTAATATTCATACAAAAATTTTAACACTTTCGTATACATTTTTATGTTAAAACTTAGATGATCACCAAAAATTTGTTTTAATGTTTTATATAAAAAATTCCATTTTAATATAAAGAACTTATTTCTTAAAATAAAATTCTAAATTTAAAACTTGTAAGAGTTTAGTACCCCTCACATGCATCTTAAAAAATCAGTTTCTTTCAATTTTTTAAATTCATTCCATTTATTATTGGGATTTGAATTTGAATTATATTATTTAATTTATAAAACTTATTAGTTGTGATAAATATAACACATGTAGAATCCAATAATACTCATTTTAAAATGTGAAAGTTGTTAATCCTCTGAAGAGTCTTTAATAAAGTTGATTAGTTCATTTGACACAAATTAAACTTCTCATATGTGAAGTGGGATCATTTCTTCCCACCACTAATTTTTTTTTGAATAATATAAATTGGAGGTACATTGAATATGGTTAAATATTTTATATATTTAATATTTTATATGGTTAAATTGGAGGTACATTGACTATGGTTAAATACTTTATATATTGCATTGGATTTACTTAATGGCTCTTTTATTAAATCCACAACTAATATTTGAATATAATTGAATCCAACCCCTTAAATTGAATGAAAATCAATCAATACGATATGATTCATCACCTAATGTGTGCATGGAAGGAGGCCAAGGAGAGACAATGAGCATAAAATACAAATTTCAGCCTTTAATAAGTGTGGCCTCTAAATGCAAATCATGTCCAAGATGGGGAATCTATTTGTAAAGAAAATAATTTCAAATCCATTCTAAAATCATCATTAAATATTATAACCACCCTGGTAGAGGGTTGAAAAAACTTCATGGATAAATCTATCTATATAAGGTACATTCTTTCCCTTTGTAAAGGGTCAGTAAATTTAGTCCAAAAACACTGCCATAATCAAGTCAGGATGACTCATGTTGTTCTCTTATGATTCTAGGACTTTGATTGTTTGACAAGATCAAGATTTTTGGGGTTGAAACAATGTTGGGATTGTGCTAAGATTATACCTACCTTTCTTTGGTGTTTTTACCTTAACTATGTGTCTAGGGGATATTGATTGTAACATAATGCTTTTAGAATGCACTAAATATATATTGTACTACATTTTTCTCATTTAATGTCTGTAGTATTTTTATTTAGTTGGATAATTAGTGCTAGGACTATTAACATGCATATTTATAGATGATTGTCTTAGTTATGTTGTGTAATAACTATAATAATTAGTTTATTAAGTTCTTTCATTTTTTATTTAAACTTCTCTTAGTCATTATGTGCAATAGATAAACACTATCAATAGTTTTCTTTATAATGGATTCAATGAATAAAAAAATATAACACCTTTCCTTATAAGCTTTCCCACTGAGTGGTTAAAGTTTGTGAAATTACTATACCGGACACACAATGATATAACTATGGTCATGCATGATTTTTAGTTTTATTGTATCAAGAAACTTGTTTAACTAAAGGGAGACCCTCTCTTTTCTACCCTACCCTTCTCCCACTTTTATTTATTTTGATGATATACTGCCTTAGATTAGGTTGTGATAGGAAATAAAGTGAAGTAGAGATTATTGTTTCACAAGTTGAATCATATAGGCAACATGATTTGGATAAATAATTATCAATTAAGTAAATAAATCAACATGAAATTTCATATCAACTGAACTTCTGGTAGTAGTAGTTGTAACTCTCTGAGTAAACATGGTTAAACTACTTGGTCTTTGGATTGAATTGACATCAATCTTAAAATTAATGTGGGGACATTTTATTCCCATGATTATTAAATCCCTTTGTCTTCTCAGAATAGTTAATCCATAACCATTTTTTTAATGGGTCATTTAGAGTGAATAACACAAGTTGGAATTGTTTTGGAACCCACTATGACAAGTATCAGAATACAAGTGAGCAACCTTTTAATAATTATATCATATCCCATAATAATCATTGAAATACTTAATAAATATATTTTGTAAAGTCTAATACCACTAACAAATCTCCCAATTCATACATTAATATTTGAACCATTATTGTTCATAACTCAATCTATTTCTTGTAGAAATTAAAATGATAGCTCCTATAATGATAGCTATCTTGGAAAGAGTGAACAACAATATTACTTGTGGGCAAGGTAAGATCTTGGATAGACTTGACTCTATCTGAGTCAGTCTTTATGCCTTCTTTGGACACAATGTGTATGAGAAGTTTCCCCTCTGTTACTCCAAAAACTAACTTCTTTGGGTTTAAGGAAATGCCATTTTGGCAACAGCGTTCCAGCACTTGTTTCAAGTAGCGTATATGATTAGAAAAATGCTTGGAAAATATGGTCAAGTCGTCAAGGTATACCAAAATGAACTTACCCATCTCATCCTTGAAAGCAAGGTCCATTTCTATCTGAAAGGTGGTGCCAGCATTTATCAAGCCAAAAGGCATCCTTCTATATGTAAACGTGCCCTAAGGTGTGGTGAAAGTAGTCTTCTGTTGGTTTGCTTCACCAACTTAAAACTGATTATATCTTGAGAAGCTGTATAGCATTGATAACATCTCTGAACCAGTCACTATTTGAAGCACTTGATCCATAATTGGCAAAGGATAGTTATCCTTCAAGGATGACTTATTTAAATTTCTATAATCCACACAGAGGCAATTTTTTCCATTATTCTTATTTACAGGCACTATGTTTGCAATCCATGTGGAATGATGGATTGGGAAGATGATTCTACCATTTAACATTTTTTGTATCTCAGACATAATAGTACCTGATATCTTTGGATTGTACTATCTAGATTTTTGCTTGTAAGGCACTGAGTCAGCCTTGAGAGGAATGTCATGGTAGATTTCATCAATAATATACAAATGAGGATAATCCAAGGTTTCAAATCTTAGTCAAATATTTGTTAGGAAACACAATCTACACTTGGGTGAAAGGGACAAATTCTATGAAGGTTTTAAAAGAAAACTTGGAGGCTTCTTTAGGTAATCTTTTGGAGTCCTAATGTCTAGTGCATCAACACAAATAATTATAGGAACTTCTCCCATTGTCCTTTTATCATCTAGGAAAAAATTCACTCATATTTATAACTTCAAGACTATAGGGAGGTGTGGAAGGATCAAATCAAACTTTTCCTTCTAAAATGAAAACTTTCAAAGAAGCTATTAGAAATACTACCTCCAAAACAATACATGCAAAGTGTCCTCCTCCACCTCAATCTTATATTTTCAAACAAGAAAATGAGATCCCTTTCATGCAGATTGCAAATGAGGAAGTCAATGTTTATTTAAATACTTTAATTAAGGACATAGTTATTTGTAGGTTCAACAGCTTGTGGCCTTCATCGAATAATTTATATCATTGGATATATGAGACTTGTTAAAATAAATGTGAGATCTCTTTATTTTCCAAGGGTTTATTTTTTGTTCATTTCAGTGAATAAGAGAGTTATCAAAAATGTATCTCAACATGCCCTTGGTTTTGGGGTAATGCATGGTTGTTTGTAACTCCTTGGTTTCTGAAGTTTGATCCAAACACTCTCTCAGTAATAAAGATGCTGGTGTGGGTTCAGCTTATGAACCTTCCCTTGCACTTTTGGCTTGCCCATAAGGAAATAGGTAATGCTTTGGAGCTTTTTTAAAAATTTGATAATGAGAGAAAAAATATAGGTCTATACACCTTTGCTATAATTTTTGTATAAGTTAATTTGAGCAAAGGGGTTCCAAATAAAATCATCCTTAAATATGGAAAAGTTTTTAATGCTCAAATTTTAGATTATGAGAGCACAACATTTAGATGATGTAACTATAAATTACCTAGTCATCTTCTTTCTTCTTATCCCTAGGAGAGATTTAAAGCAGGGGAAAAAAGGGGGAAAATAAAAAATCAAGTAAATGGAGCTCTCTAGATCTGATAGTAGTTACTGAAGGTTGTTTTGAAGATACAATAATTTAGGAAAATGTAGAATAGGGATGAAGAAAGAAATAAGAACATGTGGTCTCTACTAAAGAGGCTGAGTTAATAGTGGTGGAAAAAGAAAAATCCCAAAACCATCCTTTAATTAAGATAATAAGGGGATTAAAAATAGGACATGAATCTAAAAATTTAGATTCAGACAAAGAGTTGCTAAAAAACATAAAATTATAAAGTCAGAATCATGATAAGCAGATGGCTATAGTGAACTTTGAACAAGGAATTTGGTAGGAGGTGAGGAATAAAAAAGGGAAAAAGGAAAGACAATCAATCTCTTAGATTAATTCCCCACTCACTAATGGAATGGTGTTTTTCTTAGTTTTTAGGTGGTTGAAGTCTCTATTATTTATTTCTCTATGGCATCTTGGTCGTTTGATGTTATTGTTTCTTTCTTGGCTATGGTAGTTTAGCCTGGGTCTTTTGTGTAATCTCATTTTTTAATTTTATGTTGTATGTGGTTTTTTCTTGTATTTATTTAATTTGGATGGGAGCCTTAAAAACCCTAGTATCTATTCAAAAAAAAAAAAACTGATCAATATTATTATACCATATTAACTTTTATCAAAAAATATAATTTTATGTGTGGACATTATTACAATATAAGAACCTAAAACATGTATTAATTTTAACCCACATTCTATTGTTACACATTAATTTTATCTTCTTTAGAAAGTTAATATTATAAACTTATAAGGTTTTACTATTGTGATTATCTACAATACCAAATTCCATTCTCATGTACTCCATATATAACCATGTCTAGCCCATAAATTTAGTTTCTAGTTAGTGCTATAAAATTAGCTATGTTTTTTTAAGTTTTAATGCTAGTGTGTGTTTTCAAGGAATAATTTATACTTCCATCTAAGACTCCAAAATTTATTTTAAGTAAAATTATATCCAATCTCTCAAAATATAACTAATGGTTCATTTATATGCTTTAAAAACTATTATTCTAATGTCATTTTGTTCTTTGGTGAGTGTATGGCTGTTGTTTTAGATAAGAAGAAATATTTGTTTTGGAAATGTGAATTATGATGTAGCAACCATAGGTGATAATATTTTTTATGAAATGAATTATTTTTAATTAAAATAACAATAAAACTATCCTTAAGTTTATAAACTAAATCTAATATTCGTCTGAGTCAAGGATTTATATACAATTTTTTAATCAAATCACATTCAAAATATTTTTAGATGCAATGTGAAATTTTGATCACACTTAACTATTAAATTATGTATGTGATATTTTAAAATTTTCTAGTCATAGTGGACATGTCCCATCCCCATTTAATGGCTAGTTCTAAATTAAAGAAGCCCACCTTTAACTTGTGTGAAATCCATCCCAGGGCATATTAGGAAGCCCAGGTCTCCAAAAGGAAAAAGTAAGAGTAAACATAAGGAAAATTTACCTAATATAAAAGAAACCTACAAGATATAACAAGCATAGCATAAAAAGAGAGCAACAGATCTAACCAAAAAATGCCAAAATAGAATAAACAGGGCACAAACAAAATCACCTCATGGAACCTAATGAGGACCTTTCCCAGATTTCTCCTAGGTCCTAGACCCATGTCCATATTTTCTAGTATTATTTTTTCCCTTTACTACATAAGGGTTTATAGTTTAGTGTTTAAGGTTTAGGGTTTAGACCCCGAACCAAATCTTGAGAAAATGGCCCATCAGGTTTCTTTTAACTCTTTCCTTATCATTATGATCTCCATATATTTATTCATGATACTAAATTCAATTGAGTGCATTTTGTCCTTAGATAAACTAACCTCAAGCAGAGCATAAACATCAAGACTAGGATCCACCAAAGAGCCCTCAACTAGAAAATAAATAACCTGACTAGGAGCCTTAAGGGAACTTGGATTAGAGAGGATGACTAGAGGATAATCACACATGTTTTTTTATATTTGAAATGACCATTCCTTTCTCTTATTATATTGGTTCTTATTTATCTTATTTATGTTCACCTTGTTTGTATGAGAAAATGCCTCTATTTTAGATAGTGTAGAATCGTGAGCCATGCTAATAGCCAACCCATAGTTCATTTTTAGACATCCATGAATTAAAAAATAAAAAACCTTCAAATACTATCTTTTTGATGTCCATAATAATTTTATAGCCCCTTGGTTTTTGAAGAAATCATACTAGTATGGTCAGTTCCATCCATTTATTCAGTTCAACAGAATATTAAGGCAATGGCTAAAAGATTACAGAAAATGTTAGGATACTATATCTTACCTTTTCATTGTTCTAATCTTACTTTTACAAGACAATAAAGTGGCATGAAATATATGTAGAAATTAACTTAAAAAAAAGCTTCCCCATTTACTTGTAATATCTTGTCCACATTTTTTTCACTCTTTTTAGACCTCTATGGAATTTTTATCCCCTTCATAGAAAAATGGCATCCTTTTTCTCTTTGTATGAGAGTGAGATATATATCCTAGGCCATTATAACATGTCTAGGTTAACCTTATTTTTTTGAGAAAATGCCTTTGTTTTGGAGGGTGTAGACTCACAAGCCACGCCAATGACCAACCTATAATTCATTTGTAGAGATATAAGAACAACAAAACTTGGCCTTTGTTTTCTAGTGAGAATTTTTTGATCTTTTTTGTAGTATTTTACATTTTGTCCATAACAAAATCGACGTGTGACATGGCCTTTGATTATAGTTGATGATTTATTCAAAAGTGGTTGGTCACCTATTAGTCACACAAAGCCACTTATAGGTCTCATGTTAGTTGCATGGACTATCTTTCTGGATTGAAATCCCATACCAATGACTAAAAATAAGGTTAAAAAATGATGCCCTTATTTTAATTTTTGAGAAGAAGTTTAATGTTGGGTTGATGTTTTCGATTGGAAAATATTGTAGGTAGTACATTTACATTGGTAAGAAGTGTTTATGCCTATAATAATGCCATCCATTGATGTCTTTGCAAGAAAAACCATCTTGATGAGATTTTAAAAAAATCATATATTTGTTTAAGAAATTGTATGCGACCATCCCAGATGGATAAGACTATCAAAGAGGAAAATTTCATATGCAGAGTAATTTCAAAAATGTTTTAGATCCAATTGGTAGAATGTTATTCATGCCTCCCACATCACCTTATGAATTTGAATAATCTTCCTTTCATTCCCTAAAGGTTTGTAAACAAAAAAGTTTATGTTCTTATCATCTCTATAATAATGAGACCAATATAATTGAAATTTGGGCCTCTGAAATGGAAAGGTGAGGTATTGAGGCCTGAAATCAACTCAGACCATTTAATGTACTATAAAACCTATCTCCAAGATCAAATCACATATTTGAGAGTATTTTTTTCAAGAATGCACACCAAATCAAACTAAAAGATAACCAAAATATTAGGGGGTCCAACACAAGTGACACATAAATAATTTGTGATTATTAAAAATAATGTCAATATGCATTCAATATTGACAGCAAGATTGGCAACATTATACATTGATAATATTCCAACAAGTCTAAAATAAGTAGTGTATAACTACACAAATATCATTTTTTTTAACTTGCCCATGTCCCCAATAGTCTCGATTCATGTGAAGGTAGAAATAAAATATTAAATTTTGGGTCAATCAAATGGACAATAAATAATATTATTATATTCCATGAATTAAAAAAATTAAAACTTACTAATAGTGGACTTGTCCCATCCCTATTTAATGGCTAGTTCTAAATTAAATAAGCCCACCTTGGAATGGTGTGAAATCCATCCTAGGGCATTTTAGTAGGCCTGGGTCTCTAATAGGATACATTAAGAAGAAACATAGGGAATATTTACCCAGTAAAAAGGAAACCTACAAGATAGAATGAGTAGAGCACAAAAAGATAACAACAAATCGAACAAAAAAATGCCAAAATAGAATAGATAGGTTAAAAATAAAAACACCCCTTAGAACCTAACGTGGACCTCTCCCAGATTTCTCCTGAGTCCTAAAACTCAAATCCATCTTTTCTAGTATATTTTTATCCCTTGACTACATAAGGGTTTAGGGTTTAGTGTTTAAGGGCTAGGGTTTAGGGTTTAGGGTTTATCCCCCATACCAACTCTCAAGAAAATGACCCATCAAATTTCTTTTAACTCTTTCCTTATCATTATGATCTTCGTATATTTATTCCTGAGGCTCAATTCAATTAAGCGCATTTTGTCCTTAGACAAACTACCCTCAAGTAGAGAAAAAATGTCATGAATTAGGGAGCCCTCAACCAGAATAGAAATAACATGACTAGGAGTCTCCAAGGAACTTGGATCAAAGAGGATGACCAGAGGATAACCATACATGTTTTTTATATATTTGAAATTCCCATTCCTTTCTCTTATTATCTTGGTTCTCATTTTCATTATTTAGTTTCACCTTCTTTGTATGAGAAAATTCCTTTCTTTTAAATGGTGTAGAATGATGAGCCATGCCAATAGCCAACCCACAGTTCATTTTTAGAGATCTAGGAATTTTAAAAAAAAACTAACCTTCAAACCCTATCTTTTTGATGTCCATAATAATTTTCTAACCCCTTGGTTTCTTAATAAAACATAATCGTATGACCAATTCCATCCATTCATTCAATTCAACAAAAATATTAAGGTAACGGCTAAAAGATTACATAAAATGTAAGGATAGTATATATTACCTTTTCATTGTGCTAAGCTTAGTTTTACAAGAAAATAAAGGGGCATGAAATAGATGTATAAATTAACTAAAAAAGAAGAAGCCTCCCCAGTTACTTTTAATATCTTGTCCAAATATTTTCACTCTTTTTAGACCTCTATGGAATTTTTCTCTCATTCATAGAAAGATGGCATCCTTTTTCTCTTTCTGTGAGAGTGATATTTATATCTTTGGCCAGTCTAACAAATCTAGTTTCACCTTTTTTATGTAAGACAATGCTTATGACCAACCCACGGTTCATTTACAGAGATACAAGAACACCAATTCAAAATATCATATTCAAAATAAAATCAGTACTAGAATCAAAGAGCCATGATCATGAAGAGGACTAAATTGATACAAATGCGTTGATTATGTCCACATATAATTCCATAAAAGAGAATTTGGGCACAGGTTAACCTATACTTAAATGAAATTGCATACAACCATCTCAGATGGACAAGACTATCAAAGAGGAAAAGTATAGGTACAGAGTAATTTCAAAAACATTTTGGATCCAATTCGCACAATGTTATTCATGCCTCCCAAATCACCTTATGAATTTGAATAATATTCCTTTCCTTCCCAAAAGGTTTGTAATCCAAGTTTATGTTCTTATCATCTCTATAATAATGAGACCACTGTCATTGAAATTTGAACCACTAGAATGGAAAGGTGAGGCATTGGGGCTAGCTATCAACTCAGACCATTTAATGTACTGTAAAACCTATCTCTAATATGAAATCACATATTTGTGAGTATTTTTTTTTAAGAATGCACACCAAATCAAAGTAGAAGATATGCAAAGATCAGGAGGTTTAACATAAGTGATGCATTAATAATTTGTGATTATTAATTTTTTTCTACAATATGCATTGAATATCAATAGTAAGAGTGGAAAAATTATGCATTGATGATATGCCAACAACTTTAAATATAAGTACTGTACAACTGCAAAAATATCATTTTTTTAATTTGGCCCTGTCTCCGATAGTCTCGATTCATGTGAATGACCAACACCAATTCAAAAACATTTTGGATCCATTTGGCACAATGTTATTCATGCCTTCCACATCGCCTTATGAATTTGAATAATCTTCCTTTCCTTCCGAAAAGGTTCATAAACCAGGTTTACATTGATATCATCTCTATAATAATGAGACCACTATCACTAAAATTTGGGCCTCTAGAATGGAAAGGTGAGGCATTGAGGCCTACTATCGACACATAGAATTTAATGTACTGTAAATCCTATCTCCAAGATGAAATCACATATTTGAGAGTATTTTTTTTTCAAGAATGCACACCAAATAAAAGTAGAAGATATGCAAAAGATCAGGTGGTGCAACACAAGTGATGCATTAATAATTTGTGATTATTAATATTTTATGTAATATGCATTGAATATCGATAGTAAGAGCAGCAACATTATGCATTGATAATATGCCAACAACTTTAAATATAAGCAATGTACAACTGTACAAATATCATTTTTTTTACTTGGTCGTCTCTACAATAGTCTTGATTCATGTGAAAACATGTTAAATTTTAGATCTATCAATGGACAATAAATAATATTATTATATTCCACGAATTAAAAAAAATAAAACTTATTTATAGAATTTTTAAAAATATTTTAATACATATAAAATAACAGAGTTTAATTGCTCGAAAAATTATAATTTAATTAGAGATTAGAAAAACATGAAAACTAGAATATCACTTGCAAACTAACAACATTTATCTAACTCTACCGTATTTTATTATATCAACCCATATAATAAATATAATTGTTTAATATTAAAATTTGTCTGAAAACTCTCTAATTCCGTAATGGTAACAGAACGCGAAAATGCAGTAAGGTTGCATTTTCTATGTTTTCTAAGTTATTTAATCCACTATGTTCAAAATTCTGACTGTAGAAAGAGGTGGTTTTATACCCCACGATTTCACAACAACTGATTTCAATAACTCTTGCTACGTGATGTTTAGCGCATTGAGATATTGCAGCAGTGTGAGATATAAGAACCCTCATTCGAACGATTCATTGAATTATACTGTCATGCAAACTCATGGCTGCAGTTTTATTTCTTCTAATCCAAGGATAAAGATGCATTACTGTTATTACAATCTACTAATGAATGAATGAAAATAGAAATATAATATAATATAATAGGATTGAACAGGAATCAATGGTTGTCTGTAGGCTGAAGGTATAAATCAGGGCTTTGAATGACATTGTTATTAATGGTTATATGAGGGACCTTTCCATATGCCCAGTTCTGCTCTGATAAAACAGGATTTATGGAGCGTGGTGGGGGGCATCTAGGGTCTGGAATGGTGCCATTGCAGTTTGGATTTGAACCCGATGAATCTAACAGCTCCATGTTTTGGGCGAGACTGTTGTTGCTGTGATGTGCCTTATTGGAAGGTGGTGGGGAGCATCTAGGGTCCCCAAAATCGCCACTGCAGTCCTGATGTGAACCAGATGAATCTAACTGCTCCATGCTTTGGGCAAGATTGTTGTTGTTGTGATGTGCCTCATTAGAAGGTGGTGTGCAGCATTTTTTAAGCTCTGGTGGAATAGTATCGCTACAGCTCCGATGAGAACCGCATGAATGTGCCTTAAGAAGGTTATGTCGAGCGGAGACATTCACCATAAATATAACGTTGAGCACATGCAGCAGTACTAATCGTGCCATATTTAAAGCTTTGTTTACCTAAATTTAGAGAAATCTCACAAAGTTTCAATTAAATAATAAATCACTGAATGAGTTTGTACAAGATTATGATGGAGATGGAGCTGGGATTGCATTCAGCTCTCTGCCATATTTATAGAGGGAAACGCAACACACAGAGAGAGAGGCATGGCATTCAAAGTCAGATGGCGTATCGCAACTTTGCTTCGTAGACTATTTTTATTTTTGGTTTGACAATTTTTGTGTCGTTTATTCAAATTAATAGCTTTGACGAGCGTATAACTTGTGATGGTTTGTGCGATCATTTCTCCCAACTGAAAAACATAAAATTTAAATTTCATTTTCATATTTTTTATTTTTCATATTAAGGTAGCATCTCACTAGTATGTGTATTTTTATATCTTTATACATATTCTATAATTTATTTTTATGAAATATATATACTTTAAATATCATAATAAATTTATTTTTAATGTCTTTTTAATACTTGGCCTTTGTTTTTTAGTGAGAATTTTTTGGTCTTTTTTGTAGTATTTTACATTTTGTCCATAACAAAATCGACGTGTGACATGGCCTTTGATTATAGTTGATGATTTATTCAAAAGTGGTTGGTCGCCTATTAGTCACACAAAGCAACTTATAGGTCTCATGTTAGTTGCATGGACTATCTTTCTGGATTTAAATCCCATACCAAAGACTAAAAACAAGGTTTAAAAATGATGCCCTTCTTTTAATTTTCGACAAGAAGTTTAATGTTGGGTTGATGTTTTCGATTGAAGAATATTGTAGGTAGTACATTTAGTTTGGTGAGAAAGTGTTTATGCCTATAATAATGCCATCCATTGATGTGTTCGCAAAAAAAAAAACCATCTTGATGAGATTTTTAAAAAAATCATGTATTTGTTTAAGAAATTGTATGTGACCATGCCAAATGGATAAGACTATCAAAGAGGAAAATTGCATATGCAGAGTAATTTCAAAAATGTTTTGGATCCAGTTGGTAGAATGTTATTCATGCCTCCCACATCACCTTATGAATTTGAATAATCTTCCTTTCATTCCCAAAAGGTTTGTAAACAACAAAGTTTATGTTCTTATCATCTCTATAATAATGAGACCGATATCATTGAAATTTGGGCCTCTGAAATGGAAAGGTGAGGTATTGAGGTCTGAAATCAACTCATACCATTTAATGTACTATAAAACCTATCTCCAAGATCAAATCGCATATTTGAGTGTATTTTTTTCAAGAATGCACACCAAATCAAACTAAAAGATAACCAAAAGATCAGGGGGTGAAACACAAGTGACACATAAATAATTTGTGATTATTAAAATAAATGTCAATATGCATTCATAAAAATTGAAAGCAAGATCAGCAACATTATGCATTGATAATATGCCAACAACTCTAAAATAAGTAGTGTATAACTACACAAATATCATTTTTTTAATTTGCCCATGTCCCCAATAGTCTCGATTCATGTGAAGGTAGAAATAAAATATTAAATTTTGGTTCAATCAATGGACAATAAATAATATTATTATATTCCATGAATTAAAAAAATTAAAACTTACTAATAGTGGACTTGTCCCATCCCTGTTTAATGGCTAGTTCTAAATTAAATAAGCCCACCTTGGAATGGTGTGAAATCCATCCTAGGGCATATAAGTAGGCTTGGGTCTCTAATAGGATACATTAAGAAGAAACATACGGCATATTTACCCAGTAAAAAGGAAACCTACAAGATAGAATGAGTAGAGCACAAAAAGATAGCAACAAACCAAACAAAAAAATGCCAAAAAAGAATAGATAGGGTAAAAATAAAAACATCCCTTAGAACCTAACAGGGACCTCTCCCAGATTTTTCCTGAGTCCTAAAACCCAAATCCATCTTTTCTAGTATATTTTTATCCCTTGACTACAGAAGCGTTTAGGGTTTATTGTTTAAGGACTGGGGTTTAGGGTTTAGGGTTTATCCCACAAACCAACTCTCAAGAAAATGACCCATCAAATTTATTTTAACTCTTTCCTTATCATTATGATCTTCGTAGATTTATTCCTGAGGCTCAATTCAATTGAGCACATTCTGTCCTTAGACAAACTACCCTCAAGTAGAGAAAAAATGTCATGAATTAGGGAGCCCTCAACCAGAATAGAAATAACATGACTAGGAGCCTCCAAGGAACTTGGATCAGAGAGGATGACCAGAGGATAACCATACATGTTATTTTTATATTTGAAATTCCCATTCCTTTCTCTTGTTATGTTGGTTCTCATTTTCATTATCAGTTTCACCTTCTTTGTATGATAAAAGTTCTTTCTTTTAGACGGCGTAGAATGATGAGCCATGCCAATAGCCAACCCACAGTTCATTTTTAGAGATCTAGGAATAAAAAAACAAAATAACTTTCAAACCCTATCTTTTTGATGTCCATAATAAATTTCTAAACCCTTGGTTTTTTAAGAAAACATAATCATATGATCAATTCCATCCATTCATTCAATTCAACAAGATATGAAGGTAACGGCTAAAAGATTACACAAAATGTTAGGATAGTATATCTTACCTTTTCATTGTGCTAAGCTTAGTTTTACAAGAAAATAAAGGGGCATGAAATAGATGCAGAAATTAACTAAAAAAGAAGAAGCCTCCCCAGTTACTTTTAATATCTTGTCCAAATATTTTCACTCTTTTTAGACCTCTATGGAATTTTTCTCTCCTTCATAGAAAGATAACATCCTTTTTCTCTTTCTGTGAGAGTTATATTTATATCTTCAGCCAGTCTAACAAGTCTAGTTTCACCTTTTTTTATGTAAGACAATGCCTGTGTTTCGAAGGGTGTAGACTCATAAGCCATGTCAATGACAAACTCACAGTTCATTTACAGAGATACAAGAACACCAATTCAAAATAACATATTCAAAATAAAATCAGTACTAGAATCAAAGAGCCATGATCATGAAGAGGACTAAATTGATACAAATGCGTTGATTATGTCCACATATAATTCCATAAAATAGAATTTGGGCACATGTTAACCTATACTTAAATGAAATTGCATACAACCATCCCAGATGGACAAGACTATCAAAGAGGAAAAGTATAGGTGCAGAGTAATTTCAAAAACATTTTGGTTCCAATTCGCACAATGTTATTCATGCCTCCCAAATCACCTTATGAATTTGAATAATATTCCTTTCCTTCCCAAAAGGTTTGTAATCCAAGTTTATGTTCTTATCATCTCTATAATAATGAGACCACTATCATTGAAATTTGAACCCCTAGAATGGAAAGGTGAGGCATTGGGGCTAGCTATCAACTCAGACCATTTAATGTACTGTAAAACCTATGTCCAATATGAAATCACATATTTGAGAGTAATTTTTTTTAAGAATGCACACCAAATCAAAGTAGAAGATATGCAAAGATCAGGAGGTTTAACACAAGTGATGCATTAATAATTTGTGATTATTAATTTTTTTCTACAATATGCATTGAATATCAATAGTAAGAGTGGAAAAATTATGCATTGATGATATGCCAACAACTTTAAATATAAGTACTGTACAACTGCACAAATATCATTTTTTTTAATTTGGCCCTGTCTCTGATAGTCTCGATTCATGTGAATGACCAACACCAATTCAAAAACATTTTGGATCCATTTGGCACAATGTTATTCATGCCTTCCACATCGCCTTATGAATTTGAATAATCTTCCTTTCCTTCCCAAAAGGTTCATAAACCAGGTTTACATTGATATCATCTCTATAATAATGAGAACACTATCACTGAAATTTGGGCCTCTAGAATGGAAAGGTGAGGCATTGAGGCCTACTATCGACACATAGAATTTAATGTACTGTAAATCCTATCTCCAAGATGAAATCACATATTTGAGAGTATTTTTTTTTTCAAGAATGCACACCAAATAAAAGTAGAAGATATGCAAAAGATCATGTGGTGCAACACAAGTGATGCATTAAGAATTTGTGATTATTAATATTTTATGTAATATGCATTGAATATCGATAGTAAGAGCAGCAACATTATGCATTGATAATATGCCAACAACTTTAAATATAAGCAATGTACAACTGTACAAATATCATTTTTTTTACTTGGTCGTCTCTACAATAGTCTTGATTCATGTGAAAACATGTTAAATTTTAGATCTATCAATGGACAATAAATAATATTATTATATTCCACGAATTAAAAAAAAATAAAACTTATTTATAGAATTTTTTAAAATATTTTAATACATATAAAATAACAAAATTTAATTGCTCGAAAAATTATAATTTAATTAGAGATTAGAAGAACATGAAAACTAGAATATCACTTGCAAACTAACAACATTTATCTAACTCTACGTATTTTATTATATCAACCCATATAATAAATATAATTGTTTAATATTAAAATTTGTCTGAAAACTCTCTAATTCCGTAATGGTAACAGAACGCGAAAATGCAGTAAGGTTGCATTTTCTATGCTTTCTAAGTTATTTAATCCACTATGTTCAAAATTCTGAGTGTAGAAAGAGGTGGTTTTATACCCCACGATTTCACAACAACTGATTTCAATAACTCTTGCTACGTGATGTTTAGCGCATTGAGATATTGCAGCAGTGTGAGATATAAGAACCCTCATTCGAACGATTCATTGAATTATACTGTCATGCAAACTCATGGCTGCAGTTTTATTTCTTCTAATCCAAGGATAAAGATGCATTACTGTTATTACAATCTACTAATGAATGAATGAAAATAGAAATATAATATAATATAATAGGATTGAACAGGAATCAATCGTTGTCTGTAGGCTGAAGGTATGAATCAGGGCTTTGAATGACATTGTTATTAATGGTTATATGAGGGACCTTTCCATATGCCCAGTTCTGCTCTGATAAAACAGGCTTAATGGAGCGTGGTGGGGGGCATCTAGGGTCTGGAATGGTGCCGTTGCAGTTTGGATTTGAACCCGATGAATCTAACAGCTCCATGTTTTGGGCGAGACTGTTGTTGCTGTGATGTGCCTTATTGAAAGGTGGTGGGGAGCATCTAGGGTCCCCAAAATTGCCACTGCAGTCTTGATGTGAACCAGCTGAATCTAACTGCTCCATGCTTTGGGCAAGATTGTTGTTGTTGTGATGTGCCTCATTAGAAGGTGGCGTGCAGCATTTTAAAAGCTCTGGTGGAATAGTACCGCTACAGCTCCGATGGGAACTGCATGAATGTGCCCTAAGAAGGTTATGTCGAGCGGAGACATTCACCATAAATATAACGTTGAGCACAAGCAGCAGCACTAATCGTGCCATATTTAAAGCTTTGTTTACCTAAATTCAGAGAAATCTCACAAAGTTTCAATTAAATAATAAATCACTGAATGATTTTGTACCAGATAAAGATGGAGATGGAGCTGGGATTGCATTCAACTCTCTGCCATATTTATAGAGGGAAACGCAACACACAGAGAGAGAGGCATGGCATTCAAAGTCAGATGGCGTATCGCAACTCTCCAAACTTTGCTTCGTAGAAATGCCGAAGTTTTCTTTGGTTTGACTATTTTTGTGTCGTTTATTCAAATTAGAAGCTTTGACGAGCGTATAACTTGTGATGGTTTGTGCGTTCATTTCTCCCAACTGAAAAACATAAAATTTAAATTTCATTTTCATATTTTTTATTTTTTCATATTAAGGTAACATCTCACAAGTATGTGTATTTTTATATCTTTATACATATTTTATAATTTATTTTTATTAAATATATATACTTTATATATCATAATAAATTTATTTTTAATGTCTTTTTAATATTTGGCCTTTGTTTTCTAGGGAGAATTTTTTGGTCTTTTTTGTAGTATTTTACATTTTGTCCATAACAAAATCGACGTGTGACATGGCCTTTGATTATAGTTAATGATTTATTCAAAAGCGGTTGGTCACCTATTAGTCACACAAAGCAACCTATAGGTCTCATGTTAGTTGCATGGACTATCTTTCTGGATTGAAATCCCATACCAATGACTAAAAATAAAGTTTAAAAATGATGCCCTTCTTTTAATTTTCGACAAGAAGTTTAATGTTGGGTTGATGTTTTCGATTGGAGAATATTGTAGGTAGTACATTTAGTTTGGTGAGAAAGTGTTTATGACTATAACAATGCCATCCATTGATGTGTTCGCCAAAAAAAACCATCTTGATGAGATTTTTAAAAAAATCATGTATTTGTTTAAGAAATTGTATGAGACCATGCCAGATGGGTAAGACTATCAAAGAGGAAAATTGCATATGCAAAGTAATTTCAAAAATGTTTTGGATCCAATTGGTGAAATGTTATTCATGTCTCCCACATCACCTTATGAATTTGAGTAATCTTCCTTTCATTCCCAAAAGGTTTGCAAACAACAAAGTTTATGATCTTATCATCTCTATAATAATGAGACCAATATCATTGAAATTTGGGCCTCTGAAATGGAAAGGTGAGGTATTGAGGCCTGAAATCAACTCAGACCATTTAATGTACTATAAAACCTATCTCCAAGATCAAATCGCATATTTGAGAGTATTTTTTTCAAGAATGCACACCAAATCAAACTAAAAGATAACCAAAAGATCACAGGGTGCAACACAAGTGACACATAAATAATTTGTGATTATTAAAAAAAATGTCAATATGCATTCAATATTGACAGGAAGATCGGCAACGTTATGCATTGATAATATGCCAACAACTCTAAAATAAGTAGTGTATAACTACACAAATATCATTCTTTTAATTTGCCCATGTCCCCAATAGTCTCGATTCATGTAAAGATAGCAATAAAATATTAAATTTTGGGTCAATCAATGGACAATAATTAAAATTATTATATTCCATGAATTAAAAAAATTAAAACTTACTAATAGTGGACTTGTCCCGTCCCTGTTTAATGGCTAGTTCTAAATTAAATAAGCCCACCTTGGCATATTCAAACTAATTACATATATATATATATATATATATATATATATATATATAAACCTACTTGTTAGTAGGTGTCGTTTAATTTTATGAATTTATTTTAATTTTTGATCTAATATAATACTAACCCAAAACTTAGATATGTAGAGAATGACCAAGATGACAAACAATGATAATCATGTTATTCCATTTTCCCTCATCTATTTTATAACAAGTATAAAAATTTATAAAAGTACTTATATTTTCCAATACTTCCAAAAAAAATTCCTTTATAGAGGAAGTTATATACTTTCTTAATAGGGTGGATCATAAAAAAGAGTTGTTACTTTGATTAGTTATTTTATTCATGGTTTATGATTAGAGGTTCTTTAAATATTATTTATTAATAGTAATATTGAAAGGTGTTGTCTGTTGTGTGAATATTTTGTCAATCAGCGTACTAATAAACAAAATAGGTCTGATCAACCACAGTAGGAAGATTGGTCAGCTAAATGTGTAAGTTTATAACATCAAAAGGGGACAAATCTCTCCTCTCATCAAGGGGAGGTTCCGTGTAGATATGCAGGAGTTATATACTATATATATAAATAGAAAATAACACTTAGGGGTACGATAAACTATCCATATCTATTTTTTTAGAGATGATGTTCATAAATCAAAGGAGAAATCCTGATGAAATGACAGAAGACACTCCTCTTCTTTCAGAAGTGTTGGTCAGTAGACAAAAGGAATCTTTTGGGTGATAAAAAGTAACTGTAACAGGGTGTAGTAACACAACAGTATGAAATGGGGCACAAAGTATCCACCTTAACTACCAAAAAGTGAAATATGAAGGACACTGAGGGTACAAAGTCGTCCCCAGATCCTTTACATAGGAATAGAAAAATAGACAAACTAAAGACAATTGTAGCAGCGCAAAATCTCTCTACAACCAGCTTCAGGAA
Organism: Torreya grandis; assembly: GCA_037957365.1. NCBI lineage: Eukaryota > Viridiplantae > Streptophyta > Pinopsida > Cupressales > Taxaceae > Torreya > Torreya grandis. The sequence continues at coordinate 456,819 of JARHVA010006431.1, forward strand.
ACCTTCTCGATCACTTTCACTAATTCTGCTTATTTAATCAAATGGACAAAAAATGTATTAAGGAAACAAACACAAGAACAATTTCCCCAAAAACCAAGTTGTTCCAACACAAAGTCTGAAAAGTCACTTGTTTTCTTATTCAAATAACTAAATATGATCAACAATCTGAGCTCAAAGTCTCAGTAATGCCTTTCAATTTGGGCAGAGTTTTTGTTTCTGATGATAGAGAGAGATCTCTCTAAAACAATAAGAGAGATTCCAATATATATCCCTCCAAGAAAGACTTGGGAGCATTAACACATCATGTTGCATTAAATGCCTTGAATACATTTTAAATACTGTCAAGAAGATATGCTGGAATCAGGCATTTTTGCCCATTTACTTTTTTTAATGTAGAGAAACGGGTCACACCATTGAATGTTCATGTTCTCCAATGTCCACTTGGCGGTCTGCTTCTAGAAACATATCTCATGTGTGGATATTTTTGGTCTTCCTTCATCATTCCTCCTTTTTTGGTTGTTGAATCAGGTCCTTGGTTCTATCGGATCCTTGGTTCAATCATTTCTCTACTCTTTGATCACTTTCTGCTCATCTTAACAATTGACATGTGGCATGTTCTACTACAAAACAGATCAGGACAATTGGTAGCTTCTACGGGACTCTGAGAGAAGCTTATTGAAATAACCTTTGAAACTTGTAAGAAACTCAAGATGTGGATGCAAACACATTTCGTGCTCCGTGGAGCTATAATAGGACATGTGGCATATTTCAGATGTCTTTTGAGAATCCCATGGAGGATGACACATGGCGGCTTCTACTGAGCTCCTAGAGACAATATGGAAACATTCGCGACTCTTTTAGATTTACATGGACGATGACACGTGGTGCATTTTGTTCAAGTTTAGCCACTTGCCTAAGACCCAACACAGTGTTTACTCAATAAAAGGAAGAAGTTGTGGATGTTGACACATGGCAAATTTTGCTGAGTTTTGTAGATGACATGTGGCACATTCTGTTGCTTTGAAAGTTACTAGAAACTGTGTCTCGATAGACAACACATGGTGATTTCTGCTGAACTTTGTAAGGGATATGTGGCAGCTTTTGGGCTTTTATTTCCTCTACAGGTTTTCTGTTTCAACAAACTTTGGGGCACTCCTTTGAACCTGCCGCTTGAACCGACCGATTGAACCAACTTTGGTTCAATGGTTCAATAGTTCATTCCTTATTTTTGAAGCTTGTCGATGAACATTTTTGGTTGCATTGAACCAGCCTCGAAAGTGTCTAAGTGTTGAGGAACCTGCTTCTTTTCTAGAACTCACTTGTTGAAGCCATTGAACTTATTGACATGTTAGTATTTTAACTAAAAAATCTTGAATAACTCCCAATTTTGAAAGTTCAAAACAATTTTTTGAAATGGGAAGAGATAATTTTGTCTTGTAGGACCAAAATAGCTCATATGTTGTCCCTTAAAATGAGTGACATTTTTTGGGTACAATAGCTAGCTCCAGTTAGGGAACTTCCATCAATTGTAAAAAGAATTGAAGGGAGTAGAATCCTGAATCTCCAGTGTCTTCATGTGTGCCATTGGGCTACAGAGTCATGTTACTCAGAAATGAAAGGTGTCAAAAATGAAAATAAACAAAACAAAATGGAACTAAAAACTATACAAATATACATATGTACAGATGAAATGAGCTAGTACTTCAAGAATTGAAGTGTTTCAGATGCTGTCCACTGTGAGGTAGAGAAAAGAGTGTGCCATCTTGATACTTCAACAAGAAGCTATTTTCACCATTGTGCTGATGGATAATAAACGGACCCCTCCAAAGGGATTCAAACTTTTCATGCATTCCCTTTGGTTCTCTCATTTTGTCCCACAATAAGACTTGATCTCCAACTTGAAAATCATAGTTTTTTGCCTTCTGGTCAAAGAGTTTCTTCACCAGACTTTGATGGGCAGCAATTCGGTCCACCACCATAGTTCTCTGCTCATCCAGCTTAGTCAGGCACATGATCCTCTTATCAAGGGGGATTTCATATGTCTAATCTTCAATTGCCTTAGCCAATTTTAATGCTGACAACTCCAAGGTAATTGGTATCTCAGCATTGATACCATAAAGAAGTTGGAAAGGAGACATACCAATTGATCTCTTTGGTGTAATTCTGTCTACCCATAGGGCATCAACCAATACTTTATGCCATGTCCTTTGGTTGTCATCTACCAGCTTCTTGATGATAGTCACTAGGTTCTTATTTCTTGATTCAACTTGTCCATTCCCTTGTGGAAAGTAATCCGAAGAGTGGGAGAGTGTAATCTCATAGTAGAAATAGAATTGTTTAATCTCCTGGGAAGTGAAACAAGCTGCATTATCAGTAACAATCTTGGTTGGGACTCCAAACCTGGAAATGATATTCTCCTTGAGGAAATTACACACTACTTCTAAAGTAGCATGCTTGGTTGGAATTACTTCCACCCACTTGGTAAAGTAGTCAATTGTCATAAGGACATAATCATGTCCGGCACTTGAAGATGGGTTTATAACTCTAATAAAATCAATTCCCCATTGCTAGAATGGTTCCTCTATGACCACTAGCTTCAGAGGCAGGGCAACTAACTTGGGTTTTCCAACAAACTACTAGCAGAGTTCACATTTTCTCACCCACTTATATGCATGTTGGAAAAGACTTGGCTAGCAATACCTGGCTCACAGACTTTTATGGGTAGTCACAGGAGCAAAAAAATGTCCTCCACAGGCTATATTGTGAAAAGATTTCAAAATTTGGCTTTGTTGCTCTTTGTCTACACAGCGAAGGAACACTCCATCAAGGTTCCTCTTGTACAGGCCATTGTCCCAAAAGATGAAATTGGTAGCTTTCAACTTGATAGTCCTCCTTTCTTTGTAAGATAAGTGATCAAGACACTTACCATAAGTAAGGAAATGAGTAATACTTGAATACCACTCATTCGTAGTGGAGACAAAGAGGATTGTTAGTGTGTTTTCCACCTATGCTTCTTCATGATCTATTTATTCTAGTTTGTTATTAGCAATTAATTGGCATAGACATTTTCCCTATACTAGCTTTGTTGGCTTGATGTCTAGATCAAACTCCTGGATCTTTGCAATCCAATTGCCTCATTTCATCCCAAACTCTTGCTGAGTCAATATGGATTTAACTGTGGTGTCAGGAACCAAGGCAGTAGTGTGTGAACTTAGGATGTAAAAGCGTAAATGTTTGACTGCCTTCACCACTGATAAGCATGCTTTTCCATGTTCAAGTACTTCAACTCATGTTCTTTGTGAGGGTAGCTCATGAAATAAATGGGAGATTTCATACCTTCTTTATTCTGTTAAACTAGAATAGCTGAAAGTGTGTGTTCAGAAGCATAACTGTATATGGTGAATTCTTTATTGTAGTTTAGAAAAACCAGAGTTGGGGCATGGGCAATGGTAGTATTGATATCCTCAAATGTTGACTTGCCTTCTTCAGTTCAGTTGAAGATGGCCTTTCCCTTCATCATGTTTACAATGTGTCGAGTCTTCTTAGCAAACTCAGGGATGAACCTTCATAAGAAATTCACCTTTCCAAAGAAAGAGTGAACAACAATATTACTTGTGGGCAAGGTAAGCTCTTAGATAGACTTGACTCTGTATGAGTCAATCTTTATGCCTTCTTTGGACACAATGTGTATGAAAAGTTTCCCCTCTGTTACTCCAAAAATTGACTTCTTGGGGTTTAAGAAAAGGTCATTTTGGCAACAACGTTCCAACACTTGTTGCAAGTGGCGTATATGATTAGAACAATGCTTGAAAAATATGGTCAAGTCATCAAGGTATACCACAATGAACTTACCCATCTCATCCTTGAAAGCAAGGTCCATTTCTGTCTGAAAGGTGGTGCCAGCATTTATCAAGCCAAAAGGCATCCTTCTATATGTAAACGTGCCCTAAGGTGTGGTGAAAGTAGTCTTGTGTTGGTTTTCTTCACCAACTTTAAACTGATTATATCCTGAGAAGCTGTATAGCATTGATAACATCTCTGAACCAGTCACTGTTTGAATCACTTGATCCATGATTGGCAAAGGATAGTTATCCTTCAAGGACGACTTATTTAAATTTCTATAATCCACACAAAGGCAAATTTTTCCATTATTCTTCTTTACATGCACTATGTTTGCAATCCATGTGGAATGATGGATTGGGAAGATGATTCTAGCATTTAACATTTTTTGCATCTCAGATAGAATAGTACCTGATATCTTTGGATTGTACTATCTAGATTTTTGCTTGTAAGGCACTGAGTCAGCGTTGAGAGGAATGTCATGGTAGATTTCATCAGGGCTGAGAGACTTTAGGTCATCATAGGAGTATGATAAGATGTCCATGTATTGGTTGAGCAAAGTAGTAAACTTGAATCTTTCCTCAGGAGTGCAGCATTTCCCAATATTTACCATTTTAGGATCTTCCTTGGTAGTCAGATTTATTTGATCAAATCCCTGAGAGGAGCTTGAATCTATTTGCTACTATCTGACGAACCTATCATGCTTGTCAAATAGTTTCTCAAGGGAAACTAGGCCTTTGGGAATTTTATTCCCTTTGAGTTTTAATAATTCTTCATTTGCATCTGAACTTTGTAATCTGCCAACAACTTTAAATATAAGCAGTGTACAATTGTACAAATATCAGTTTTTTACTTGGTCGTGTCTACAATAGTCTCGATTCATGTGAAAACATGTTAAATTTTAGATCCATCAATGGACAATAAATAATATTATTATATTCCACGAATTTAAAAAAATAAAACTTATTTATAGAAAAATTTTAAATATTTTAATACATATAAAATAAAAAAATTTAATTGCTTGAAAAATTATAATTTAATTAGAGATTAGAAGAAAATGAAAACTAGAATATCACTTGCAAACTAACAACATTTATCTAACTCTACCGTATTTTATTATATCAACTCATATAATAAATATAATTGTTTAATATTAAAATTTGTCTGAAAACTCTCTAATTCCGTAGTGGTAACAGAACGCGAAAATGCAGTAAGGTTGCATTTTCTATGTTTTCTAAGTTATTTAATCCACTGTGTTGAAAATTCTGAGTGTAGAAAGAGGTGGTTTTATACCCCACGATTTCACAACAACTAATTTCAATAACTCTTGCTACGTGATGTTTAGCGCATTGAGATATTGCAGCAGTGTGAGATATAAGAACCCTCATTCGAATAATTCATTGAATTATACTGTCATGCAAACTCATGGCTGCAGTTTTATTTCTTCTAATCCAAGGATAAAGACGCATTACTGTTATTACAATCTACTAATGAATGAATGAAATTCGAAATATAGTATAATATAATAGGATTGAACAGGAATCAATGGTTGTTTGTAGGCTGAAGGTATGAATCAGGGCTTTGAATGACATTGTTATTAATGGTTATATGAGGGACCTTTCCATATGCCCAGTTCTGCTATGATAAAACAGGCTTAATGGAGCGTGGTGGGGGGCATCTAGGGTCTGGAATGGTGCCGTTGCAGTTTGGATTTGAACCCGATGAATCTAACAGCTCCATGTTTTGGGCGAGACTGTTGTTGCTGTGATGTGCCTTATTGAAAGGTGGTGGGGAGCATCTAGGGTCCCCAAAATCGCCACTGCAGTCTTGATGTGAACCAGATGAATCTAACTGCTCCATGCTTTGGGCAAGATTGTTGTTGTTGTGATGTGCCTCATTAGAAGGTGGTGTGCAGCATTTTTTAAGCTCTGGTGCAATAGTACCGCTACAGCTCCGATGGGAACCGCATGAATGTGCCTTAAGAAGGTTATGTCGAGCGGAGACATTCACCATAAATATAACGTTGAGCACAAGCAGCAGCACTAATCGTGCCATATTTAAAGCTTTGTTTACCTAAATTTAGAGAAATCTCACAAAGTTTCAATTAAATAATAAATCACTGAATGAGTTTGTACCAGATAAAGATGGAGATGGAGGTGGGATTGCATTCAACTCTCTGCCATATTTATAGAGGGAAACGCAACACACAGAGAGAGAGGCATGGCATTCAAAGTCAGATGGCGTATCGCAAGTTTGCTTCGTAGACTATTTTTATTTTTGGTTTGACTATTTTTGTGTTGTTTATTCAAATTAATAGCTTTGACGAGCGTATAACTTGTGATGGTTTGTGCGATCATTTCTCCAAACTGAAAAACATAAAATTCAAATTTCATTTTCATATTTTTTATTTTTTCATATTAAGGTAGCATCTCACAAATAAAATAAATGGTCTTTTAGGTATGTGTATTTTTATATTTTTATACATATTCTATAATTTATTTTTATCAAATATATATACTTTATATATCATAATAAATTTATTTGTAATATCTTTTTAATACTTCGCCTTTGTTTTCTAGTGAGAATTTTTCGGTTTTTTTTATTAGTATTTTACATTTTGCCCATAACAAAATCGACGTGTGAGATGGCCATTGATTATAGTTGATGATTTATGCAAAAGTGGTTGGTCACCTATTAGTCACACAAAGCAACCTATAGGTCTCATGTTAGTTGCATGGACTATCTTTCTGGATTGAAATCCCATACCAAAGACTAAAAATAAGGTTTAAAAATGATGCCCTTCTTTTAATTTTCGACAAGAAGTTTAATGTTGGGTTGATGTTTTCGATTGGAGAATATTGTAGGTAGTACATTTTGTTTGGTGAGAAAGTGTTTATGCCTATAATAATGCCATCCATTGATGTGTTTGCAAAAAAAAACCATCTTAATGAGATTTTTAAAAAAATCATGTATTTGTTTAAGAAATTGTATGCGACCATGCCAGATGGACAAGACTATCAAAGAGGAAAATTGCATATGCAGAGTAATTTCAAAAATGTTTTGGATCCAATTGGTAGAATGTTATTCATGCCTCCCACATCACCTTATGAATTTGAATAATCTTCCTTTCATTCCCAAAAGGTTTGTGTTCTTATCATCTCTATAATAATGAGACCAATATCATTGAAATTTGGGCCTCTGAAATTGAAAGGTGAGGTATTGAGGCCTGAAATCAACTTAGACCATTTAATGTAATATAAAACCTATCTCCAAGATCAAATCGCATATTTGAGAGTATTTTTTTCAAGAATGCACACCAAATCAAACTAAAAGATAACCAAAAGATCAGGGGGTGCAACACAAGTGAAACATAAATAATTTGTGATTATTAAAAAAAATGTCAATATGCATTCAATATTGACAGCAAGATTGACAACATTATGCATTGATAATATGCCAACAACTCTAAAATAAGTAGTGTATAACTACACAGATATCATTTTTTTAATTTGCCCATGTCCCCAATAGTCTTGATTCATGTGAAGGTAGCAATAAAATATTAAATTTTTTGGTCAATTAATGGACAATTAATAATATTATTATATTCCATGAATTAAAAAAAATTAGAACTTACTAATAGTGGACTTGTCCCATCCCTGTTTAATTGCTAGTTCTAAATTAAATAAGTCCACCTTGGAATGGTGTGAAATCCATCCTAGGGAATATTAGTAGGCTTGGGTCTCTAATAGGATACATTCAGAAGAAACATAGGGCATATTTACCCAGTAAAAGAGAAACCTAAAATATAGAATGAGTAGAGCACAAAAAGATAGCAACAAACCGAACAAAAAAATGCCAAAATAGAATAGATAGGGTAAAAATAAAAACACCCCTTAGAACCTAACTGGGACCTCTCCTAGGTTTCTCCTGAGTCCTAAAACTCAAATCCATCTTCTCTAGTATATTTTTATCCCTTGACTACATAAGGGTTTAGGGTTTAGTGTTTAAGGACTGGGGTATAGGGTTTAGGGTTTATTCCCCAAACCAACTCTCAAGAAAATGTCCCATCAAATTTATTTTAACTCTTTCCTTATCATTATGATCTTCGTAGATTTATTCCTGAGGCTCAATTCAATTGAGCACATTTTGTCCTTAGACAAACTACCCTTAAGTAGAGAAAAAATGTCATGAATTAGGGAGCCCTCAACCAGAATAGAAATAACATGACTAGGAGCCTCCAAGGAACTTGGATCAGAGAGGATGACCAGAGGATAACCATACATGTTTTTTTATATTTGAAATTCCCATTCCTTTCTCTTATTATCTTGGTTCTCATTTTCATTATTTAGTTTCACCTTCTTTGTATGACAAAAGTACTTTCTTTTAGACAACATAGAATGATGAGCCATGCCAATAGCCAACCCACAGTTCATTTTTAGAGATCTAGGAATAAAAAAACAAAATAACCTTCAAACCCTATCTTTTTGATGTCCATAATAGTTTTCTAACCCCTTGATTTTTTAAGAAAACATAATCGCATGATCAATTCCATCCATTCATTCAAATCAACAAGATATTAAGGTAACAGCTAAAAGATTACATAAAATGTTAGAATAGTATATCTTACCTTTTCATTGTGCTAAGCTTAGTTTTACAAGAAAATAAAGGGTCATGAAATAGATGTAGAAATTAACTAAAAAAGAAGAAGCCTCCCCAGTTACTTTCAATATCTTGTCCAAATATTTTCACTCTTTTTAGACCTCTATGGATTTTTTCTCTCCTTCATAGAAAGATGGCATCCTTTTTCTCTTTCTATTAGAGTGATATTTATATCTTCGGCCAGTCTAACAAGTCTAGTTTCACCTTTTTTATGTAAGACAATGCCTGCATTTTGAATGGTGTAGACTCATAATCCATGTCAATGACCAACCCACGGTTCATTTACAGAGATACAAGAACACCAATTCAAAATAACATTTTCAAAATAAAATTAGTACTAGAATCAAATAGCCATGATCATGAAGAGGACTAAATTGATACAAATGCGTTGATTATGTCCACATACAATTACATAAAAGAGAATTTGGGCACAGGTTAACCTAGACTTAAATGAAATTGCATACAACCATCTTAGATGGACAAGACTATCAAATAGGAAAGTTACAGGTGCAGAGTAATTTCAAAAAAAATTTGGATCCAATTGGCACAATGTTATTCATGTCTTCCACATAACCTTATGAATTTGAATAATATTCCTTTCCTTCCCAAAAGGTTCGTAAACCAAGTTTATGTTTTTATCATCTCTATAATAATGAGACCAAAATCATTGAAATTTGGGCCTCCAGAATGGAAAGGTGAGGTATTGAGGCCTACTATCAACTCAGAGCATTTAATGTACTATAAATCCTATCTCCAAGATGAAATCACATATTTGAGAGTATTTTTTTCAAAAATGCACACCAAATCAAAGTAGAAGATATGCAAAAGATCAAGTGGTGCAACACAAGTGATGCGTTAATAATTTGTGATTATTAAGATTTTTTGTACTATGCATTGAATATCGATAGTAAGATTGGCAACATTATTCATTGATAATATGCCAAAAACTTTAAATATAAGTAGTGTACAACTGCACAAATATCATTTTTTTACTTAACCATGTTTACAATAGTCTCGATTCATGTGAAGACATGTTAAGTTTTAGATCCATCAATGGTCAATAAATAATATTATTATATTTCATGAATTAAAAAAAATAAAATTTATTTATAGAAAAAGTTTAAATATTTTAATACATATAATTTAATTTCTTGAAAAATTATAATTTAATTAGAGATTAGAAGAAAATGAAAACTAGAATATCACTTGAAAACTAACAACATTTATCTAACTCTACCGTATTTTATTATATCAACCCATATAATAAACATCATTGTTTAATATTAAAATTTGTCTGAAAACTCTCTAATTCCATAATGGTAACGAAACGCGATAAGGTAGTAAGGTTACATTTTATATGCTTTCTAAGTTATTTAATCCACTATGTTCAAAATTCTGAGTGTAGAAAGAGGTATTTTTATACCCCCACAATTTCACAACAATTAATTTCAATAACTCTTGTTACGTGATGTTTAGCGCATTGAGATATTGCAGCAGTGTGAGATATAAGAACCCTCATTTGAATGATTCATTGAATTAAACTGTCATGAAAACTCATGGCCACAGTTTTATTTCTTCTAATCCAAGGATATGAAGGAAAAATAGAGCATAACAGAAAATAAAAATAGAGCAAATACAATAGTGAACAACACAGACACCAGATTGCTTTTGCAATCAAGAAAAAAAGAATTTTATTGATCTTCTTGATTCTCTATTAGAAGACTGCGCCCATTGGTCCTCTTAATAGATTTTTAAAACAAAAATAATTGAATAACTAACTAAAATTAACTACAGTCTTTGCATGCAAACTAAGACTAAACTGCTTCTCTAACTGTTTGAAATAGTTGATTATTAATTGTTGTGCATGAGAAGGAGCAAACAGAAAAGGGAGGTGGAACAGGCAGTTAAGTGGAGAAATTATCTCCAGTATCTAACACTCCACCTTAATTTATACCACTAACTACTTCAACATTTACAATGCCTAAATTTTGTCTTAGATAATCAAAGGTCTCCTTTGCTAATGCCTTTGTGAATATATATGCTAATTGGTCTTCAGATCTATAGAACTCCAAATGGATTTCTCCATTGTTCACTAACTCTCTGATAAAATGAAATATTGTATCAATGTGTTTGCTTCTCTTATGAAAAACATGATTTTTTGATAATGCAATTGCTGATTTGTTGTCACAAAAGGTTGGTGTTGACTCCTTCTGTGCTTGTAATAAATCTGTCAATATTCTCCTCATCCAAGTTACTTGATATGATGCTGATGTGGCTGCTACATAATCTACTTCAGCTGATGAAAGTGTCACTATAGGTTGCTTTTTGGATGCCCATGTGACCACACCTGTTCCTAAAATAAAGGCGTGTCTAGAAGTACTCTTCCTGTCATCAATGCTACCTGTAAAATCACTATCAATATAACCAATCAAACTAAAGTCATTAGTTGTGGAATATTAAATTCCATATTCTGTTGTTCCTGCCACATATCTCAATATTCTCTTTCCAACTTGCCAATGTGAGTCTTTTGGTGACTCCATGAATCTAGAGATTAAACTGACCCCATACATGATATCTGGTCTTGTAGCTGTAAGATACATCAAACTACCAACTAGTCTTTTAAATGTTGTAGAATCAACATTAGAATCTTTGTCTTCTTTGCTAATTTTTATCCCTGTAGCAACTGGTGTAGGTGCTAGTTTACAATTCAACATCTTAAACCTCTTTAACACATCCTTTGCATATTTAGTTTCACAAATAAAAATTTCCTTCTATGATTGTACAACTTCTATGCCCAAAAAGTACTTCATTAATCCCAAATCTATCATTTCAAATTATTTTTTCATTTTTGATTTAAATGTGTCTACAGACAAATATCTAGTGAAAATGAAATCATCAACATACAAGCACACAATCAAAATCTGACCTTCTTTGTTGATTTTTGTGTACAATTTAGGCTCACTATTGCTTATGTTGAATCCATTATTTGTGATGTATGAATCAATCCTACTATACCATGCTCTTGGTGCTTGATTGAGACCATAAAGGGCCTTCTTCAATTTGTAGACCTTTTTTTCATGTCCATGCACTTCATAACCTGGTGGTTGTTTCACATACACTTCTTCATCTAGGAAACCATTAAAGAAAGCTGATTTGACATCCATTTGATATACATTCCAATTATTTTGAGAAGGTATTTCTAAATCCATTTTAACAGTATCAAATCTAGCAATTGGAGCAAATGTTTAATTATAATCAATTCCATGTTCTTGTGCAAAACCTTTTGCTACTAACCTTGCCTTGTGCTTTTGAACATTTCCTTCTGCATCAAGTTTGGTCTTATAAACCCATTTGACACGTATGCAATCATTACCTTCAGGTAGAATAGTTAGATCCCATTTTTGATTTATTTCAATGGCATTCATCTCTTCATCCATTGCTTTTATCCAATGTTCCTCATTAACTGCATCTTCATAATACATAGGATCATGAGAGAAAGAGCAAAATTCGAACACAAATCTAACTTCTCTTCTTCTTGATTATAAATATCATTCAAGTTTCTCATTTTCTTAACTTTAAATATTGATCTTAAAGTGGCAAGAGTTGGATTTGATTCATCACTTACTTGTGAATTTGGAGTAGGACGACATGCATGACCAAATGATTCACCTTGTGCTAAGCTCCTAGGTGTTCTTATTGGAGTGCTTGTTCTTGCTTGTGGAGAGAATTGATCACCTTGAATTTTTTTTTCTTTAGATTCTTCTTCATTTTGGGGAATTGGTGCTCCAATTGTGATGGTGCTACCATCCCATGCTTCTTCTTCCTTAAATTCAACATCTCTGCTAATAATCACATGCTTTGAAATGGGGTTATACAACTTATAAGACTTTGATTCTTCACTATAGACAATAAAAATGCATTTCTCACCTCTATAATCAAGCTTTCTTCTCAATTTAGATGGTATAAGAGAATATGCAATACAAATACAAATTCTGAAATGATGTACACTATGTTTCTTACCACTCCACGCTTCTTGTGGAATTCGATCTCTAACACTCTTTGTTGGGATTCTATTCAAAATATATATTGCACATGCTACTGCTTGTACCCAATATTAATTTGACAAATGTTTGCCCTTCAACATGCTTTTAGCCATTTCCATGATTGTTCTATTCTTTCTTTCTGCTACACCATTCTGCTGTGGTGTGTACCTTGTAGTCAGTTGCCTTTTAATGCCATGATATCTGTAAAAAACTTCAAATTCATTAGACATATATTCACCTCCTCTATCTGATCTAAGTACCTTGATGTAAAGGCCACTCTGATTTTCAACCATAACCTTGAATTCTTTAAACTTTCCAAAGGCTTCAGACTTATTTTTGATAAAATATATCCACGTCTTTTTACTGAAGTCATCAATGAAGGTTAGAAAATAAGAACTACCTCCAAATGATGGAATTTGCATTGGTCCACATAAATCACTATAGACTAGCTCCTATATTACCTTTTCTCTAATGAGGCTCCTATTAGAAAGCTCTCTCTATGCTGTTTTGCCAGAATGCAACGTTCACATGAACTTCCTGGCTGTTCTATTGGTGGTAATCCCTTCACCATATTTTTCTTTTGTAACAAATTCAAACTTCCAAAATGTAAATGTCCATACCTTAAGTGCCATATCCATGATTGGTCTAGATGCATGGTTTTGAAGTGGGCTTCCTCTTCTCCTTGGATGCATTGAATTTGAAGAGGGAACATCTGATTCTTAGTCATCTCCACTTTTCCTATCAACCTGTCATTTGGAAACTTGTCTAGTATTGTGCAAACATTATCCATAAAAGATACTTTGTAACCTTTCTGTACTAACTGTCCAACACTCATAAGATTATGCTTTAGTCTAGGTATAAAATAAACATCAGGTATAAACCTTCTTTCACCATTTTTTGCCAAAATATTTATTACTCCTTTACCCATTACATCCACTTTGTTATCATTTCCTAATTTCACTTCAGATTTTACGGAATCATCAAGACTAGCAAAAAATTCTTTATTCCCTGTCATATGATTACTGTATCCACTATCTAAGAACCAAATATCTCTAGCATTTTCTTGAGTAACATGACAAGTGAGAAATAAGCTTCCAGGATTAGAACTAGATTCATTTGTATAATTAGCATTCTACTTGTCCACATTTCCTTGTTTCTTTCTACATTCACTTGCATAATGTCCATAATTTTTGTAGTAATAACATTGAATGTTAGATTTATCAAACCTCTGTGAACTTTGCTGGAAGTGATTGTTGCCACGTCCTCTATTATTGTAGTTTTGATTATTGTTTTCACCTTGATCTGGATTGTTCCTTCCATTTCTGCCTCTACCTCTTCCTCTGAAGTTTGACCTTCCTCTTCCTCTTCCTCTATCGAATGATACCTGTGACTTGAAAGCATTCTCAAGAGAAGTATTGTTATTCCTATTCATTCTGGATTCATGTGTTAACAAAGATCCCATTAATTACTCTATTGATAACTGTTCCAAATCCTTGATTTCCTCAATAGCTACAACTATTGCATCAAATTTGCTGGGTAAACTCCTAAGTATTTTTTCTATTATATTCTGATCTGTTATAGTTTCTCCATTAGATCTAATTTGATTCACTATATTCAATACTTGACCCATAAACTGGTTTATAAACTCTGAATCATTCATTTGCAAAATTTCAAAATTTCTCCTAAGAGATTACAATTTAGCAATTTTCACCTTTGTATTACCTTTATAAGTAGTCTCCAAGATTTTCCATGCCGATCTGGATCTTGTTGCTGCTACAACTCTAGAAAAAATGGATTTATCCAGTGCCTGTTAGATTAGAAATAAAGCTTTTACATCTTTTTTCTTATTCTCTTTAAGCTCTTCCTTTTGTGCTCAAATTAATACCTGATGGGCAACCTCATCTTGTGGTTCTACAAAACCATTCTCTACCAAATCCCAAACATCTTGTGAGCAAAACAATGTTCTCATTTTAATTGCCCAAAAATCGTAATTCTTACCATTAAAAATGGGAATTTGAGGCTGAGAAATACTGTTATTTATTTCCATGTCTCAAGCTGATAGAATATAGCACAATATCGCTGAAAATCGATTAGATGACAAAACTCTTTCGTTATTGACAACAATACAACTACGGTTGCACGTCCTTGCAATGCAACGATTTTTTTTAATAATTGATAACAGTTGCACTTCTTCAACGCTTAGATCTATGCTCTAGTGCTATTCTACTTGCATATAAATTCCTCAGCAATATAAAGGACTTTAACATAAAATGAAATGTCACTGCTTCACAAACTCTCTATCTTATATTCTTCAATGCAAGCCTACAGCTGCACTCCTTTGTTGCAAGCTTTTTCTCACTCCTCCACTTGGGCGCTTCCCTCCAACGTCTTACCTCTTTATAGCTTACAACATAGGTCACATAATTTTCTCCCTATTGATCGTTGCAATCTGCCTTCTTGCTGCAACACCTATCTCCTTTCTCTAGCTGCACAGAGGATGTGGAGGATTTCCAATCAGGTCGTAGGGCTTTGTCTATCAGCTCTGACCACACGGGAGTCTCAAACGTGGTTCAACACACATCCCTGCACTTTAACACATCCCTACGCTTTTCCTTAGATGTATCATCGCTGATTTTTCTTAAATGTCTTTCTTTGCATACTCCTTGCTGTTGTGCGTCACCCTATTCCACTTGACTACTACGCTTTTCCTTAACCTGGCTCTGATACCAGTTTGAAGTAAAAATAGAGCATAATAGAAAATAAAAATAGAGAAAATACAACATCAAACAACATAGACACCAGATTGCTTTTGTAATCAAGAAAAAAAGAATTTTATTGATCTTCTTAATTCTCTATTACAAGACTGCACCCATGGGTCTTTTAAATAGATTTTAAAAACAAGAACAACTGAATATATAATAAAAATTAACTACAGTCTTTGCATGCAAATTGAGACTAAACTGCTTCTCTAACTGTTTGAACTAACTGATTGTTAACTACTGTGCATGAGGAGTGAATAGAAAAGGGAGGTGGAACAGGCAGTTAAGTGGAGAAATTATCTCCAATCTCTAACAAGATAAAGATGCATTACTGTTATTACAATCTACTAATCAATGAATGAAAATTGAAATATAATATAATATAATAGGATTGAACAGGAATCAATGGCTGTCTTTAGGGTGAAGGTATGAATCAGGGCTTTGAATGACATTGTTATTAATGAATGAATGAAAATCGAAATACAATATAATATAATAGGATTGAATAGGAATCAACGGTTATCTTTAGGTTGAAGGTATCAATCAGGCCTTTGAATGACATTGTTATTAATGGTTATATGAGGGACCTTTCCATATGCCTAGTTTTGCTCTGATAAAACAGGCTTAATGGAGCATTGAGGGGGGCATCTAGGGTCTGAAATAGTGTCGTGGTAGTTTGGAGGTGAAGCCGATGAATCTAACTGCTCCATATTTTGGGTGAGATTGTTGTTATTGTGATATGCCTTATTGAAGGGTGGTGGGGAGCATCTAGGGTCTCCAAAATCACCACTGCAGTCTTGATGTGAACCAGATGAATCTAATTGCTCCATGCTTTGGGCAAGATTGTTGTTGTTGTGATGTGCCTTATTAGAAGGTGGTGTGCAGCATTTTTGAAGCTCTGGTGGAATAGTACCACTACCGCTCCGATGGGAACTGTATGAATGTAACTGCTCATTATGATGTGCCTTAAGAAGGTTATGTCAAGTGGAGACATTCACCATAAATATAACATTGAGCACAAGCAGCAGCACTAATCCTACCATATTTAAAGCTTTGTTTAGCTAAATTCAAAGAAATCTCACAAAGTTTCAATTAAATAATAAATCACTGAATGAGTTTATACCAGATAAATATGGAGATGGAGGTGGGATTGCATTCAACTCTCTTTCATTTTCATAGAGGGAAACCCAACCCACAGAGAGAGAGGCATGACATTCAAAGTTAGATGGCGTATCGCAAAAATGGTAACTCTGCTTCGTAGAAATGCTGAAGTTTTCTTTGGTTTGACTATTTTTGTGTCATTTATTCAAATTAGAAGCTTTGACGAGCGTATAACTTGTGATGGTTTGTGCGATCATTTCTCCCAACTGACAAACATAAAATTTAAATTCCATTTTCAAATTTTTTATTTTTTCATATTATGGTAGCATCTCACAAATAAAATAAATGGTCTATTAGGTTTGTGTACTTCTATATCTTTATATATGATTCTATAATTTATTTTAATGAAATATATATAATTTAAATATTATAATAGATTTATTTTTAATGTTTTTTTTATATGCTGGCCTTTGTCTTTTAGCGAGATTTTTTGGCCTATTTTGTAGTATTTTACGTTTTGTCTATAACGAAATCGGTGTGTGTCATGGCCTTTGATTATAGTTGATGATTTATTCAAAAGTGGTTGGTCGTCTATTAGACACACAAAGTAACCTATAAGTCTCATGTTAGTTGCATGGACTATCTTTCTGGATTAAAATCCCATACCAATGACTAAAAATAAGGTTTAAAAATGATGCCCTTCTTTTAATTTTTGAGAAAAAGTTTAATGTTGGGTTGATGTTTTGAATCAGAGAATATTGTAGGTAGTACATTTAGTTTGGTGAGAAAGTGTTTATGCCTATAGTAATGCCATCCATTGATGTGTATCCAAAAAGAAAACTATCTTGATGAGATTTTTCAAAAAAATCATGTATTTGTTTAACCCTAAATTTTGTATGTGTTGTGGATAGAATTAAGAATATAGAATTAGTTCAATCACAAAGGTGATAAACTAATTTTTAGTAGATCAATTAATAGAAAACTAAAATTAAAATAATTTCGAATTATAAAATTGAGAAATTGCTAAAAATAGTAAAGTGTAGCTATTTTAAAATATTACAATAAATAAGAAATAATGGTACATAGTTGGTTTACTATGTGTAGGTAGATTTGGATTGGAAACAAGTATAAATTATGTAAGATCAATATTTTAAATTAGTCATCAGTTTCTAGAAGTTGCACTTATGTGGCCACAAATATGATCATCAAATTTGGATACTGCCATTGACACTAATGTTTAATTGTGATGCAAGTGTCTAGTATGAAATAGATACTAGATCTAGATGCAAGAAAATTTGACATTTTGTATTTTCTATTACCTTTTTGTTGGTATATTTAGATCTAGGATATAAGCAATATCTATTTATTGATTGATTAAAACCCTTGCTCTTCACCCTTTTTCACCCTTGGAACACTTTTTGCTAAAAATGGATTAGTGGGCTTACAATATTGAGTTAACCCCAAATATCCCTCTATCAATGTTTACTCCCTACATAGCCAATACTTAAAGGAGGGCCTCAAACTAATGTAATTCTCCCATGTGTGTGGGAAAGTGTGTGCATAAGGGTGCAATATAATATATGATGATGCATGCAATGATATAGATTGTACTTTGAAAAATATCACTCACAAGATGCCCTTTGAATGCTTCAGACATGTAATATGATTGATATTATGCTTGATATGAAGATAGAGATGAATATGGTAGAATAGCTTGGTTGTGTAGTTAAATGATTT
Organism: Torreya grandis; assembly: GCA_037957365.1. NCBI lineage: Eukaryota > Viridiplantae > Streptophyta > Pinopsida > Cupressales > Taxaceae > Torreya > Torreya grandis. The sequence continues at coordinate 474,958 of JARHVA010006431.1, forward strand.
AACTCTAATGGGTATTTACTTGGTATTTTTTAGATCAATAATGAGAAGGATTAGACTCATATTTATACCACACATTTTGAAATAATCTTATGGTAGGATTGAATAAGATTAATAGGCCGACCCATAGGCTTCGAATAATTTTTAATTTAGATGGCCTTTAAAAACTAGACACAAAATAGTGATCTGGCCACTACCATCAATGGTATTGCCCCTCTGTAGCCAGTAGTGTCCTTATGGCTAGAAAATAGGTATGGATCCAAAACTAATAGTAAAGGATTTTTATAAAAAATTTCAGATTTATGTGCAATACAAGAGACTTGGGTCAACAAAATGATATGGATCAAACTAAGAGATAAAAATTTGGGCACAATGATATGACAAATGTGAGTCTTTCACCAGCAAGGATGTCTAGAACTGAAGGGGAGATTACTTATTGATATTTATCAAATATACAAGACTGAGATGCTATAAATATTTAATTTTAGTATATACATTCCCCCCTCATTTAATCTAGTAATGCATAAAGATGAAATTACTATGTTAAAGGAAATAAATGCATACATTGGTGTGTATAACACATCATGATATTTACTTGAACCGATTTTGAGTGCTTTTTTAGTGTATGACCTATAACCAAGAGCATGTTACATTATAAATCAATGCCTATAATCTAAAATATAAAATAATTAAAATTTTTGAAAATAAATGAGAGCAAGCAATGAGTACACCTAAGTATTGATGCAACCATGTTGCCTCTTAATTATTTAACATAGTAATTATACTTTCTTATGAAGCATTGGAGCTAAGAAAAAATTTAATGGCTTATATAAAAAAAACTTAGAGGTCATTAACACTATTACAAATAAAGATCTTGAAAAATGTATTTATTAATTTGAACCCATGCTCAATCATTGCACATTAATTTTTTATTCTTTGGCATGTTATGTTTGAAAAATTATAAATTTATACCATTGTGATTATCCATAATACCAAATTCTATTTCCATTTGCTTGATGTAGCACCAAGTCTAGCCAATAAATTTTTTTTTTAGTCAATTTAGTAAAATTATATGTTTGTATTTAAGTTTCAATGTTAATATGTGTTTTCAAGGAATCACCTATGCTCTCATATAACACTCCAATGTGTATTTTTAGTGGTGCTTTTTCCAATCTCTCCAAATCTATTAAATGGTACTTATAAAACTAGGTTCAATTCTATGCTAAAAAAATTATCATTCTAATGGATTAATAACTATGATGATGTTTTTATTCTTTGATTACCCTTTGGATGGAATTTGAGATAAGAAGCAATATTCTTATGAGATGTCAATTAAGTTTTAACAGCCTTAGGTGATAATATTTTGTTTTAAATTGAATTATTTATAACTAAAATAAATATAGAGTTATGCTTAAGTTTGTAAGTTAAATATAATCTTCATATGAGTGATGGATTAATAAAAATATGTTTGCATCAAATTAAATTTAAAATATTTTGTAGAATCAATATGAAATTTTGAGGATACTGAACTATTAAATCATGTATGTAATATTTTTAACTTGTCCACTCGAAGAGGACTTGGCCCCTCACTCTTTAACAATGAGTATTTGATATTAGAAATGCTAGTAAGTGCCAACCAACATGTTTTTCAATTTAGTTAAAATAAATTACCCAAAAGAGTTCCCTATATAAACACATCAATTGTAATCAATTAGGGGTCTCTTCTCTTGGATGGACATTTAAATAAACTTATTAAAATCTTCCAAATCTAAAATCCCTAAACAAATAAATCCCTAAGCTAGAGCTGAATCACTATTTGCATGGTCAATTCATAGGTTGCTAAGTTTAGAAAGCCATATTCAATATTTCACAACATATTAGGTTTACATAGGATTTCACACACTCAACTAGGTGGAGAGTTCCATGTGATTTTGTTCCTTCATTGGAGTATTATATACATAGTCAACACTCAATCACACTGAGATGGCTAATTTTATCTCAACCTATCCCTTTATCATTTTATTCTAGTTCACATTTGTCTTACAATGCACATTTAGGGTTTGAAGCAAGAATAATAAAAATAGAGACATTTATGTACATTAATGGGCATTAAAACTTGAAGGTATACATCTCATATGCTTGTAAATGTGAAATACTATCATAGGCTAACAAAATTACATAAGATAAATCCACACTTAAAAGATAGTATTGTATCCATTGACCTGTCTAGCCAATGTAAACTTGTCCTGTTAGACACAGGTTTTCTGTTTACAGACCCAAGCATTCATTGTATTATTCCATTGTATTAATATGAGTGTACAATTCCTAAATAAATGAATTCAATATAAATAATCTAATTACATTCCTCTTTAGTGATTTATAGAAATATTAAGTTGTTAAATTTAAGAAGTTGCATTTAGATTTGTATAATTATCATTTTCAATTGTCTAGTCTTTATTTCCTAAATTTTTTCCTCCTAATGTTAATTTTTATCTTAGTATTTTTAAAAAGTAATATATTTTTACATCAATTGGTATTCCCTTATCTATTTCATTCATACATTGCATGCCTAATCGATGATCCACATTAGACGTTGGACGATGAATACAATCACATTTCACCACTTCTCATACATGGCATGTGTTGACATGATTGCATCATAAGGCTTGAGGATGGATAGTATATAACTATTAATATTTTTTGTGAGCATTAATAAATATTAAGTTATAATCACATAAATAAAATAATTTTATATAGTTTATGGTCTTTACGTTTATGTATTTCAAGTATATATATATATATATATATATATATATATATATATATATCATATGAATGTTTCCTTGTTATTTTGGTGGGTTATTATGATTTAGAATAGGGTTGGTAAAGATTTTAAAAATTTGATTATAATGGTTTGAAAGAGGGCTGGTAAATATTTGTAAATTTTGATTTGGTGGAACCACTAATTCATTCAAATTATTTTTGGTCCCCTCCAATTGAATTTGGTTGTTAAAAATAAGGTCTTATATCTTATGCTTCAATGTGTAAACACCTAATTTTAGTATATGGTTTATAAATTCAATGTTATTATTGAGCTTCCATACATGTTGGGTTGAGGGCTGTATAATCTTCCATTTTCATCATTAATTTTTGAACACTTTAGATTTGTTATTTTATTTCCTTAGGATAATTCCAGATATTCTTATAAGCTTGTAGATATTTGTTCATGTGGTTTTGGTCATCTAACTAGTATCAAAATAGTTTGACTACCAAAACTATTTTGATAGTAGTTGTGTTAATCTTAGGTTCCTTTGGCCCTTTCTCCAACATTTACTATGTTTTATTGTGCCCTGATTGCAAGATTTCCCACTTCCATAATGTCATTTTTCTTGCCAATAGGTCTTAATTTTGAAATTTAGGATTATATATATACAAAATTACCCTTATACATTTAACAAATCACACAATCATTGTATGCTCAAGCAATTATAAGGATCACATATAAGGATTTCCTACACTATGTTATTTTACTATATTTTCATCTATTGAAGAGTTATTGTTGAATATGTGTATTAGAAGGACTAGTGAAAGAGTATATACACAAGAATAAGGGTTGGGACTATTCATATACACATATTTTTTATTGACTTGCATGAGTTTTGACTTTTAAATTTTCATCAAAAATGGGAATCACCAAGATAATCCCCTCAAAATAGTATTAGATTGTTTATATCCTTGAAAGGTCTCTTATAGTGTATTAGGGATTGAGTAAAGGAGAAGGAATTATAGTAGCGTTAGTCAAAAAAAAATTTAATATAAGAGAGGTTTTTATCGAGCAAGCGTTGATGAAGGGATTCCCAAATTTTTATACTACTTTGACCTACTTTGTGCTTTTGGGATCAAACTACCAGTATTGGGACAAAAAAACTCTATCAAAATAGTCTGATACTGGTTTGTCATTACTAAGATAGTCTAATTCTAGTCACATTGTTAGATCACAATCATCTTTATAAATTCTCTTTTTCACCATTTATGGACCTATTTCTAATTACTTACAGTGTCTACCAATGTAGATGTGAGTTAAACATTAGGCATGCATCTATTAACCCTATTTTTCAATTCTCTATATCTCAAGGTACTTTCATTCATCTATTTAGGCACATTTTAGGGATTTATTTACTATTTTAAGTCTTTTTATATTAGATTTTCTCTTGTTCCATCTTTTATTTTTTAATGTAATGTCTTTTAACCTTGTGCACTTAAAAAATAAAATACATTATAATTCATTTATTTGAAAAGTGTCCTACATTTCTTATTTAATCACATAATGCAATGGCATCATAATACTTAGGCAATGGCATTTAAGGATGCAATTATCTAATGGGCGAAAAGTAATCATGGTACAATCAATCAATCTTTTCAACATATTTTATAAACTTGCACTTAATATTGTGAACTTCATATGCTATCATTGTTGAGACAATACTAGCATGTTAGATGGTTTCTCCACAACATTCACCACATTCATGGCCTTATTATGGGTTCACCAAAATTTAATATGGGAAAGTGAATTTTACATCAAAAATTAATACATCTATCCATACAAATGCAATTAAATCTAATCATATGCAAAATAATAAAATAAGACATAATTGTTAAACTAAGTTCAATCCAATATTTGACAAGATAAGGATTTAGAGGAATGTATTATTTTTACGCAAATTAGGAGATAGTAGTAATACATTTGACAATGTAAAATAAGTCCAAACACCAAGATGATGTGAACATTGAAAAATTTAGTTGAATAGAAAATGATCCTATATAACTATAACACCATTCATATAACTATAAGTACATTTCTAGTAGATAACAAACTTATGAATTGGTATCCATGTAAAAAATTAAAACTTTTGAATACATGTTTTTATTAAATCTTAGATGATTAAAAAAAAATGTTTTTATAGTTTTATGTCAAAAATTTATTTTATTTTAATATTTAATAATTTATTTCTTGAAATATAAGTTAAAACTTTAAATTTTATAGGGGTACCCTTCACATCATGCACCAAAAAATATGAATTTCTTTCATTTTTAGATTCCTTTTCTAAGTTTCTTCTAAGTTATATTATTTAATTTATACAACCATTAATTGTGATAAGTTAATGACATGTATACTTTAATAATACTCCTTTGAAATATGAAAGTTGCTAATCCTTGGAAGAGTCTTTAATTAAGTTGGTTAGTTCATTTGACACAAATTAAACTTCTCTTATGTGAAGTGGGATCATTTCTTCCCACCACTACAAAATTATAGAAGAATATAAATTGGAGGTAAATTGACTTTAGTCAATGGTTAAATATTTTACATATTTAATATTTTATTTACATTTTTAGATATATAGTTAAAGAGACCATGTTGTTATATTTCTCATACAATTTTTTTTTTCATGTTAAAATTTGGGTGGTTTTTTATGTTAACCACAGATTATGAATCAAGTTGCAAAAGAAAAATGAAAAAGAATTAATAAAGGATAGAAACAAATCAATAAAAATGGAAAATATTTAAGCAAGGATATAAACAAACCAACCACATTACTAATCAAATAAAGGGTCCCTTAATAAATATTATGTTTACTTAAGCCTATGATTAATACTAATAATGTACACCAAATTTTATTTAATAGTATATGATTAATACTAATAACTACATGGATAGTCCTTGCCTTTGTATTATAAAATATTTTAAGTAAAGATTAAATCCAAATTTCTAATGCAAGATTAGTGCAACAATTAATAGTAGGAAAAAAATAAAAATTGCATCATCATTGGGCTTATATCTAGAGATTTCACTTAGCGACTATCCAACCTAAAATTATTTTGGTTAAGTGTGATGTAAATATTGGCTCTATGTCATTTATGAATAAATCTTGTTCATAATAAATTTTTGGAAGGTTTTCAGCTAGTTGATATTTACCCAAATGAATCAAGTTTAAATGATGACCTAGAAGCATGGGAGGTTGAGGATTCAACCAAGAATTTACCTATTAAATATAGGTGGTATATTTAGAGAGTCATATACACAAAATTTACTATGATGAGATCCTAGACATATAATTTATATGTTTTTAAATGGGTGGGACTGCCAGATTCATACAATTCATGGATTACTAAAGTTGAAATGTTTAAATTTAATAAACTAGGGTTTTCTAGTAGCTCTGAACCAAGAGTTTTATAATTATTTAATCCAAGGGAAGATGATGTAATCAAATAACAATATATATTAAACATAACATTAATTATACTACCTTCTCAGGATGACACTTTCCCGCTCATGAATAAGGGATTTATGTTTTATGCCTAAAATATAGTTGACATAGTTAATGTTAGTAATTATAAAATAAATAAAAAATAGTATTTAATATTAATATTATACTTTTGGGAGGACTACATGTGTTTTTATATAGTTTGTGTATTAAGAAGAAATGGAATAATCTCAAACGAAGCTAAAAGAGAAAATTATAACTCAGAGTTTTATCAGTTGGTTGTAATTAATTTAAGACATCTAGGGGAAAGAGAAAGGAAATGATTGGGTCACAGAGATTTAAAACTAGAGTATAACTAGCATGGCATATATGTTTTATGTTGTTTTTAATGAAATGATAATTTGGGATTGTGGTGTGCAAATGCTTCCTCTCTATTTTGAAATTTAATTTTTCTTTCTTACATATATTGTTGTATTTACCCTATCTATGTGAAATTTGTAGGTTGTACAAATTTTATAAATATTTTGAAAAAAATATTACTTATATTTTTACTACAACAATGATGTTATGAGAAATGACAACTGATTGTTGCTCAAGGTGAGATTGCACTATTATTTGGGAGTTTTTAGCTAAGTGTAGTTTGGGATGTAGTTGTTTTGAATGTAACTTAGAATAATGTATTTAAAGTTATTTAAAAGAGAGAGATGTTAAAATGGATACATCATATTGGTATAAAAGTTACCATGGCCTAAAGAAGGATCCAACTAAACTGAGAAAGAAGAGGTAGAAGAAATGTTGTTAAAATAAGGAATGTTAGAGATGAAATAATTAGATATTAGAGGCCCTTAAAGCCAAATAAAGGAATGAGGAATTTGAAGAGGAACCTGAAATTTAGATGGCTCAAATTAGAGAAAATCTAGTTGAAAGACTCTTCGAGGTTGTGTATAAGCAAAAGATGAGGGTAAAAGTAAAAGATTTTTCTTATAAGATTGAGTTGAACCTTGATCTCTTTATAGATTGGTTACAATATTTGAAATTATATTTTTATATGAAAAACCTTGATGAAGATGACCCTAAGAGGGTGAAATTTATAGTAACAAAGATGAAAGCACATGTTGCCTTATGGTGGGATAATTTAAAATAGTATAAAATAAGGCTAGCAAAAGAGAAAATTAGGATGTGGCCTAAGATTTTAAATAATATGAGGGTGAAATTTATACCATCAGAGTACCAACATAATTTGTCTAGACAATTCCATAAATTGAGGCAAAAAGAGATTACAATCTTGTAGTATATAAAACATTTTTTAAAAAATTACAAATTAGGACATACCTAGACAATACGATGAGGAGACAATAATTAAAATATATTTTAATGGCCTATAGTTTTAGATACAAGATGAGATAGCTCTAGAAACGTTATAGATTGTGGATGAAGCATATCAATGTTCTTTGAAGGCCTAGGAGAAAATAAATAGAGAAGAAAACAAGTTGCTAAGAAAAAGTGTTGGCAATACACAATTTAGAGGAAATATAAACACCTCTAAGACTATAATGAGTGAAAAATCTAGGGAACGTAAATAAATAATGCTTAAATTTAAGGGTAGTGGTTGGTTAAGATGTAGAGGAAATTTTAGAGTCTAACCAACATTTAGTCATTAAAGACCAATAAAATGTTATAATATTGGGGGACCTCATAAAGTCCATGTTTGACCTAAAATTTCTAAACCAAAAAATAGAGCCATATGATGACACAAAGATAAACCCAAACTCAATATGTTGAAGCTAAAATGGTATAAAATATAATGTTAAATACATTCTTAGTAATGGGGAGCAAGGAAGGAAGTGAATAGGATAGGAGAGGGAAGAATGTTTTCAAGGATGATTACAAATTCCAATGAAATTTATGAAAAATTATCATTGATATTGGCTGTTCATATTATCTAGTAAGTAAAAAAATGGTTCAAAAAATAAATTAACATGCACTCCAAAAACTAGTCCTTAAAAAATTTCATGGATAAATAAGGACCATAGTGTGATGGTTGACAAATCATTTGTAGTTACTTTTAACATTTGATGATATAAAGATAGGGTGATATGCGATGTAGTCCATATGGATGCTTTCCATTTGATATTTGGTATACTTTGACAATATGATAGGAATGTCACCTATGATGGTAAGGAGAACACATATACTATGTAAAATACTATAAGGAGACATATTTTGAATCGTTAGAAAGAAGGAGGATAGTGTGAGATGACTTTTTTATTCCTCCTCAATATGAGATGGAAAAAGTTCTTAAAAGAGGTTAAAGATGAGGGTTGGTTTATTTTGTATCCTTTGGAGGAAAAAATGTTGGAAAAGTGAAAGTTCTAAATAAAAATTATGAGTTGTTGTCAGATTATTTAAATGTGAATTAATTAGAATTACCAATTGGTTTACCAAATGCAAGAGGTGAATAAATAGCTTTTGGAAAAAACTGTCTTTTTTTATTTATGTCGACATTTAAAATCACCACCCATGATCCTCCATTATGAGAAAAATGGATTAATGATAGAACGTACAGCCTATGCTTACTTAAGTAGTGTATAAGATAATAGTCACCTAGTTATTAAATATGAAGGTAGCCATTTCACCTTCACACTTTCCATTTCTAGGCATGTACCCCAAAGTTTTAGAGGATTATAAACCTAAAAAGTTTGATAAAAATAATAATTAGTGAGTCCTAAATTAAAAAAATAATATGGTTAAGTGATCAAAAATTAAATTAATTTGATGTGGTTCAAAACATAGATAAATATTTATTAAGGCAAGAGTAAAATTAAATCACCTAATATAATTATTGTCAAGGTTAAAATAATGTTGGAAAATTATTAAATGATTTACTAATTTTCATAAATGGAAAGTGAGGGAAACCATCAAGATTAGCAAAAACTCCTCTAATCTCAATAGGGATAAGGGCCTAAGGATAGGACACACCTAGAGACCTATTATTAGAAACATTTCAGCTAGGCTCCCTTATTTTAACTAAAGATAGTTTTTTACATTAGGTCAATTTATTATTCTTTGGTCTTAATATATTTCTAACCTTATTTCAAATTAGTAAATATTTATTATTTTCAATAATAATTTTACCTTGTTATTAGTTTATTAGGTTTTTAATTTTTTGCTCTCGTCCTAATAATAATTCTAATCTTTTGAATAGTAAATTATTATTTACTCAACTCTTTGGTCAAAGAATCGAGCGATTGAATGAAGTTGAGCAATGGATTTGGTTTTAATGATGATGGTGATGAAGGAGGGTTCAGGTTTGGTAGTAGAAAAATTAGGAATATTATATGCAAGGTTAGCTTCAAATAGGTTTTAAAAGGGAATGGATCAATGTAAGGTTCTCGTAGAGTGGTGAAGGGATATGTTAAGAGGCATGGTTGGGTGGGCGATGTCAGGGTGGAACCTTTTGTGAGTGAGTCTTTAAGATAGAGGTCAGGCAAGGATGTGGCCATACCAAGTAAGACTTCATCTTGGTCTATGGTATATGCTAAATGTCAAAACAAGTCAAACCCCTTTCATACCTGTGTAGATTCTTGTAAACCCTTCACTATTTAGGATCATCCTAACCTTAATCTTCATCTAGTTTTGAGAGATTAGATACCCACTTTAGAGCCTTCCATCGTATATGTTGAGGATACAATTGATATTAAAGGGAGTATGGAGAAAGGAGTTCAAAATAATATTGAGGTGGATTTATCTATTTTGGGGATATTATTTGGGTTTTTAATGATCCACCAAATTTTTAGGTCTCATATGAGGATTTATTAGCCACTGGCCAGGAAATTGGATGGATAACCCTTAATGGTAGATGTATTGGAAAAAGGCTTTCATTAAAGGATATTTCATATTAGATTAAATCTGTCTTGCCTTTATTGGTAAAAATGTCTCTATCGATGCTCCCAAATGGGTTTCTCATGTTTATCTTTCATTCAAAGGAAGATAAGGACTTTGCTTGGAATAATGTCCCTTAGATTTTTTGGAAGTTGGAATTATTCTTGTGCCTTTGGACTCCTTTTTTTGATATATCTATAGTGGTTATTTTGAATAATCTAGTCTAGGTTAGGCTATTCATTCTTTCTCTAGAATTCTAGGATTTTGGGTTGCTTCAACAGCTAGTTAAAATATTAGTATGTTTGTTAAATAGATATAAGTATGAAGGAACATCCTCAGTTTGTGCAAGTTTTTGTTTTGGTGGATTTTTATAAACTAGTTCATCATTGCATTAAAATCCCCTCCTCTCATGGAATTGGGACTCAGGTTATCAAATTTTAAGGGTTGTCTTACAGGTGTCTCAAGTGTAATATGGTTGGACATAAAGTTATGGTTTATATTCAGAATTGCATTAAAAATGTAGATTCATCTTTTTTGAAGAAATGAGTTAAAAAATTGGAAATCCAAAACATGATTTGGTGAATAGTCTATGTTTTCATTTGTGTCCATTTATAATAGGCTTAGATTATTCTTTGAATTCTTTAAGGGGAGATAAGGGTTTTTCCCTTAAAGGTGAGGGTATGGAAGTGGTTCAAGGTGTCCCAAGAATCATTGTATAAAAACCTTCTTCTCTTAGGAAGAAGAGAGATGGGGTTGGTAATAATATTTATGGTGTGTTTTATTAAGCTCAAGTTATTATGGAGGGAGAGGAATGTTTACAACTAGAATATTTAGTCTAGGGTGGATCTGATAATGAAATGAAAAACTAACAAGACAAATAAAATTACCAATAGTTTAAGATTCTGAACAATAACTTGTATTGATTTGTATTGAAATTACTTACCTAATTACAAATCCAAACCATGCTTAAATAAACCTCAACTTAGAAATTAGATTTTACATGTAGAAGTTGAAAAAAACTAAAATCTAAAAAATTGCCTATTTTTAGAAAAAACTAAAATCTAAGAAAAATATGCTATTTATAGTATGTTTTACATGCAAGTTCATGTAGATATAAAAATTTCCCTAAATATATTAAATGATAAAATTAGATTATGGGATAAAATTCAACTGAAGCTAATGTCCAGTTCTAAAAATATATAATTTCTAAAAATAGATAAACTCCTAAGAAATCATTAAATGTTAATTGTAGACCCTCAAATGATCACATTTGGCCTCCAAAAAATATTTAAATAAAATATAATGGGATACATCCTTTTAGGGAATAATTTAAATTCTTAATGTAATCATTTTGGTGTGAGGAAGATCTCAAATGGAGCTATGGGTCAAAAGTTATGGCCTTCGAAAGGTTGGCCTATTTTTTTTGCATCATTCTCCTCTAGTCGAAAAACACTCAAATCTTGCAAGTTGCCCTGATTATAATGATTCCATTTGTCTTTATCAATGTTATTTAGATCCCATTCTTTAATATAAGTTTTTTCTTCTTGTTTCAATCCCTCCCAATATACCAAATATCTGTTATAATTCCGTTGCCTTGTGCTTACTATCTTCATATCCAAAACCTACACTACTTTTTCTTTCTTCTTCTTCTTTGGAACTTGTTGCTCCCAATTTACTTCTTAATATTCATCATCTTCACCATATTCTCCATGGAATTCATATAAATATGAAACATTAAATACTGATATATGCATTATCATTAATTTTCTTCAAAATTCTACATGGTCCAATTTTTTTATACTTCAACTTATTGTATATGCCTTTTGAAAATCTCTCTTCCCTCAAGTAAACCATTACCAACTCTCATTACTCAAATACCTTGGATCTTTTTATGACATCCATTTCTAATTTATATTTCTCATTACTTTCCTATAACTTTCTTCTTACTCTCTCTTGAAATTGTTGCATATGCTCTACAAATGCTTCTACATCATTACTAATTTGATCTGCAATGGGTAATTGTACTAAATCTAAAATACCATAAGATTTATCCCATAAATAATTTGAAAAGGTGACTTTCCTATTGATCTATTTAGTGAACTATTATATGCAAACTCAACTTGTGGTAAAGCCAAGTCCCATTGCTTTGGCTTCTCTTGGACTATTCATCTCAGTAAATTTCCCATGTTCCTATTCACAACTTCTATCTATCCATATATTTGTGGATGATATGCACTACTTAATTATAGCTTAGTACCCATATTATTACATAAAATCCTCCAAAAATGACTTATAAATTTTGTGTCCCTATCTGAAGTAATAGTTTTTGAAATACCATGCAATCTCATAATATCCTTAAAAAATAATTTTACAACTCTAGTGGCACCATTGGTTTTATTACATGCAATAAAATGAAACATTTTAGAAAATATATCTACCAGAATAAAAATGCAATAATTACCTCTCTATGTGTTTAGAAATCCCAACACAAATTCCATACTCAAATCTTTCCATAACCCTCTTGGAACTAGTAATGGCATGTAAATTCCAATATCTTGTGCATGTCTTTTACCCATCTGACATATTCTACACTTTGAAACATACTTTGTCACATCTCTCTTCGTATTTGGCCAAAAATAGTTTTCCTTCACCAAAGATATTATCTTCATCTTACCAAAATGTCCATCCAAACCACCACTATGTAATTCTCTTATTATATTGTGTTCTAGAGACCTATCAGGAATGCACAATTGTTTCCCTTTGAAAAGATAACCTTATTTCATAAGATACTCATCATGAATAGCATTCATCCTACCTATTAATGGATTTCTACACTTCTCAACTACCTTGCTAAAATATGGATCACTATCATATAATTATTTAATAGATTCAAATCCAACTATATTACTCACCATAGGAGTTAATAATGATGCCCTCCTGCTTAATGCAATAGCTACCTCATTTTTTTCCCCTAATTTATGCTTCAATAAAAAAAGTATACCCTTTCAAGAAAAAACCCATTTTGCATGCCTACTATTCAACTTCTTTTCTATATTCACATACTTCAAAGCCTCATGACCTTTAAATAATATAAACTCATTAGGCACCAAGTAATGCTTCTAATGTCTTAATGTTTTTACAATTGCATAAAATTTTCAACATAATAAGAATAATACTTTGCTCTTACCTCATTCAATTTCTCATTGAAATATGCTATTGGCTTTCCTTGAAAATCAACCTCAAATACTTTGTTATAATTTGATAATGCTAAAATTAGTCTTTTTGTAATCTTCTTCAAAAATTTAAAGATTTCTATGGCTGCTCTAGTCCATGTAAATTCCTTCCTTCTCATACAATCTATTATTGATGCAACAATACTACTAAAATTTTTAATAAATTTTTTGTAAAAAGTTACTAAACATGGAAACTTCTTACCTCTATAATGCGTTTTGTAATAGGCCACTAAAAAACCACCTTTATATTTTATTCATCTATTTTCACACCATCTGCTAAAACTACAAATCTTAAAAATACCAAACTATTCTACATAAACCTGCACTTCTTCAAATTTATATACAACTTCTCCTTTCTTAACAAATTCATTACCATTCTCAAATGTTATAAGTGTTCTTGTTTAGTATTAATGAATATCAAAATATCATCAAAATAAACAACCACAAACTTACCAATATATTCTCATAGCATTGTATTCATCATCCTCATAAATGTGCTACGTGCATTAGATAATCTGAATGGCATTACCATGCATTCATATAATCCATTCCTAGTCTTGAATGTAGTTTTCCTCTCATCTCCTTCACAAATTTGAATCTGATAATAACCAATCCTTAGATCAATATTGGTAAAATATTTTGTTCATGTAAGCACATCCATCATATCATCTAAATGAGGTATAGGAAACCTATACTTTATTTTAATTTTTAAAATTTCTCTACTATCCACACACATTCTCCATCCTTCATATTTCCTTGAAGTTAGCAATGCTAGTGTTTCACATGGAATCATACTCTCCCTTATCACCTTTTTTCTTAGCAATTCAATAACATGTTTATTTAATTCTACATGTTCTATTGGACTTATCCTATAAGCTTCTTGATTGGGTAGAGCTGATCCTGAAATCAAATCAATGTGATGTTATATAACACTCTTCAGTAGTAAACCATTTAGTAACACAAAAAACATAACATCTACATGCTATATAAACATTTTTACTACTTCTATTAGTATTGCCACCATTTTTGTTTCTTCAATATTTTCTAGTAATGCATAAAAACAACCTACTGCCTTCATATCTTGGATAAATTATTTAGTAGAGAGCATGCTTTTTGTCTTCTCTTCCTCCTTAAGAGGTAACAAAACTATATTTGTACCATATTTCCAAAAAGTGTTAGTTGTTTTTTCTCTATCATGAATTACTTTCCTATCAAATTGCCATGGTCTTCCCAATAACACATGACATGCATCCATCATAATAACATCACATCATATTTAATCATTATAACTTATTCCTATAGAAAACTTGATTAAGCACCTTTTATCTACTATAACCTCATTGCCTTTATTAAACCATCAAATCCATTAAGGATTATGATTCTTTTCACATTTTATATTTAGTTTATCTATCATTTAATTAAAAACTATATTTTCACAACTATCACCATCTCTAATTACTTTGCATACCTTGCCACCTGAAGTACATCTTGTTCAAAAAATATTTGATCATAACCATTTATCACCACCTTATTTATTTTGTACTTGATCCTTCCTTGGAATGATCATGGTTCTTCTCATCATGATATTCTCTCCAACATCTGCTAGTGCAACTTCAGTGTTTTGCTCTTCTATTACAGCCTCAACTAGATTTACTCTTGTGAGATCTTCTTGCCTCCTTTCTTGTTCTTGGTAATGTGGACACTTAAATTCTATGTTCCCGTCTTCTCCACATTTATAATATACATAATATCTATGATAATTTATATACCATCCTCTAGCACCACCATAACCTCATCCTATTTGAAATCCACTTCCTCTTTGTTAGTATTGAAACCCTTGCCTTTTTACACCATGTGACAATTCACCTTTATTGGCATTAAAAATACCTTTGGTGGTATTAAACCCACCTCATCCCATTGTTAGATGGGATATACCTCTTTTTTGAATAATAGACGTCCTTATTAAATTTTGTTTATTTTGGTTTTCTTCTACCCTTAAAGGTAATTGATAAGCCTCCTCCATGTTAAGTATTATACGCATGTTTAATTCATCTTAAAAAGAAAATTTCTAAAAATTTACATACCTTGAAGTCATCTGATCTTATGTTTCATCATGCTCCACTTGTAAGGAAATATTATTAAATCCATCTATATACTCTTATATACTGTGATCCTTTTGCCTCAAATTCTAAAATCTTCTATATAGGGTTTGTGCATAATCCACAGGAAGAAATTTCTACCTTAGCTTCTTCTCCATATTTTTTCATGAGTTAATAAAAAAGATGGATAATAAGATAGGGATGCTATTCATTGCATGTGATTCCACCAAATCATTG
Source organism: Torreya grandis (assembly GCA_037957365.1). NCBI lineage: Eukaryota > Viridiplantae > Streptophyta > Pinopsida > Cupressales > Taxaceae > Torreya > Torreya grandis. Next base: position 490,669 of record JARHVA010006431.1, read on the forward strand.
CATGACTTTTCAATTTCATGCATGCAAACTTTACATATTTATTTTATCTCATAGTCTTCCACTTGAAGAACTTCTCCATGCTATTCATTCAATCTATCAACTCCTCTAGTTTTATACTACCTCCATAATCTGGAACATCAACCTTGATTTCTTCATTTATTCCTTCTAAAGCCTGAACCATCCTCTCTTTCATCGATGGTGGTTGCTCTTATTGTTCTTCTTCTTGTTGAACTTCTTCATCATGATCTGTGTCTTCCTCATCACCACCTTATCTTCTCTATTGATTGGTTATAACCTCTATTAATTACTAAAATTACCTTTGTATCTCTTGTATAGTTTGTTTCATCTATGTAACACCTCATTTTCCTCTTACCATTCTTTACTCCTCCAAAATTTGAACTTGCTCTAATACCAGATAATGAAACCAAAAACTAACAAGATAAATAAATTTACCAATAGACCAAAATTATGAATGATGAATTGTGTTAATTATTATTAAAATGACTTCCATAATTATAAACCCAAACCATGCTTAAATAAGACTCAACTCAAAAATTAGATTTTACATGCAAAAATTGAAAAAAACTAAAATCTAAAAAATGCCTATTTTTAGAAAAAACTAAATTTCGTAAAACAGATGTTATTTATAGAAAGTTTCACATGCAAGTACATGAAACTCTAAAAATTTCCCTAAATATCTTAAATGCTAAAATTAGTCTATGGGATGAAATTCAACTGATGTTGACATTTGGTTCTAAAAAATTACAATTTCTAAAAATAAAAAATTCCCCAAAAAATCATTAAACATTAATTTTAGACCATCATATGATCACATTTTGCCTCCAATAAATATTTAAGTAAAATATAAGGGGATAGATCCCTTTAGGGTAGAATTTAACTTCTCAATATGATTTTTTTGGCATGAGGAAGAGCTCAAACAGAGTTATAGGTCAAAAGTTATGGCCTTGGGAAGGTTAGCCTATTTTTTATGCATCAATCTAAGTCTGAGGAAGAAGAACATATCTCTAGAGAGATATTGTATATAACTTAGCATCTTTCCCTTTGATCTAAACCTGATAATGGTAATAAAGGCAAAATAGGTAGAAAAACTAAAGCAAAAAGGGTTGTGGTTATATGCTTTGCATTCTATCGACAGGTGAAATCAACGGACTATGGAGGCAATGCTTTCTAGTTGAGGTAAACGTACTCTCAAGGTAAAATGTTGACTTGATAATAAGTAGGTAGGGGGACTGAGAGTGAGCTAGGCTAATAATTAAATCTTTTTGAATTTTGGTTAGTAGATTATTTAGCTCTCTTTATTGGTTAGTATCTTTATGTTGTTCTGGTCTTTTAGTATTCGTAGTTGGTTGCATAAACTTTGGTTTTGACTATTTATATCTTAGTATTTTGGTATTTTTTCCCTTCTATAGACTAGGTCCCCTGTTGTACCGTAGACCCGATTAAATCTTTGGTCAAAAGCATGTATATATATAAAAAATATAAACTTGTTTAAAAATTAGTAAATCAATTAATAATTTTCCAACAATATTTTAACCTTGATAGTAATTATATGAGGTGATTTAATTTTACTCTTTCCTTAATAAATCTTTATCCATGTTTTGAAGCACATTAAATTAATATATTTATTGAGTACCCAACCATTTTCACTTTTTAAGTTAGGGTTTGCTAATTATTATTTTTATTAAACTTTTAATGTTTTCAATCTTCTACCACTTTGGGGTACATACCTATAATTGGAAAGAGGGAAGGTGAAATGACTACCCTCGTATTTAATAACCCAAGTGACCATTATCCTCTACACTATTTAAGTA
>JARHVA010006431.1:497500-712500 GCA_037957365.1 Torreya grandis
TGAAACATTCTTACCATCATCTTATTCCTTTTTTATCTCCTTTCCAAGACTTTGTAATGTTGTTTGAAAATTGTAAACCTAAAATGGGATGTAGGATTGTCAAGTATGACAAGCTCAAGACTAAATTAATGGAGGAGAATGATGGAGGAAATATAGACTTGAATTCATTATTTATATCCAAATGCTTGGGATGACCCTTGAATTTATGGAGGTGTTGAAAGGAAATAGAGGGGAATTTTCCCTCCCAATTTTTAAATTTTGGAACGGATAAAATTCTAGAGATTGGAAATCCATAGACTTTCTTTTAGGGGTGAATGTGATTACAAAGTGGGTGAATTAGAAACTACAATATTTGATAATATGAATATGTGGAAAGTGGGGTGAATGAGAAATCAAAATATTATGAAATATGAATATTGGGAGAGTGGGGAGTTTCATGTAATTAAGATTAGTTAATAGACTTAAGGGTATGAAGAGATGATGTTAGTCTAGAACATATGGATTGAGTGTTAATTAGATCAGATGAACAGGATATTAGATTATATTAGGCATAATTAAGTAAGTTGATAAAGTGAGTAGAATTAGATGTATACATGTCCTAAACTCATAGTTTATGCATTAGTGCTCCTCTATTTTTGTTTTAGATATGTCTTAGAAACCAATGATATTTTGGTAAAGTATCTCTTTTTTTACATGTGAATATGATTGATATTATTTAGAATATGTCTAGGAATAGTCTTTATGAAGGGACACAATGCCTCAGGAAGTAATATTATCAAGTCAAGGTTTGTTATGTATCCAAGTGACCCATAAAATACTTCCCCCAGCAAATACCTTCAAAATTCTTAATTCACATAATTCATGGTAAAATGAAAGACCAAACTTTAATTAACAAACTCAAATTACACCCTTAACAAAGACTTGAGTAAGTAAAATATAGATAACTGGAAGAGTACATGCTTGAGAGAAGCCAAGAAAGGTGTAATAACAATTGATAGACACTTAGATCTCCATTATTGGCCCTCAAATCAACATAGGGAAATATCATAATATTTATAGATAGAACAAAATAGGGAACATCTAATGGAGATGTTTATAAAAATACTTGCCTCATACTAAAAATTGGTAACCATTCTTGATAGTAGAAATTCTCTTCCTATTATACACACCTACTACATCCTTTCTTCTTCCACTGTCTATTATTTTTCTTCCCCTCTGATCATGTTTATTTATTTGAACATTGTTTTGGCCACCCACCCTCTCAATTTTCACTTGGCATTCTTCTTTTTGGCTAGTTTCCCCCTTTAATTTGACACCCATCCATTTAGTTGCCTTCTGCTATGGTGAACACTTATTATTTCTCTTTCCATCATCATTATAGGTCATATGGGAGGTCATGGTGTCTTCTCCTTGCTTTTAGGTAGGTTAATTTCATGGAACATTTTAAAAAATTATTCTGATTTTTGGATCACCATTTATGCCCATCCTCTTGGATAAGGGATTTATAATAAACTACCAAGGGGTAATTTTCCCATAGCCATCATTTATTTCAAAAGTCTCAATTACAAAATAACCACCAATTTTAAATAAAACAAATTTCAATAATTATATCTAGATAAAATGGCCAATAATAGACACAATTTAAAGTTACATTCTAATTTGAAATTGAAACCAAATTATTCATCTATCTATTGAATTGACATGGGGTAATTTAAAGGTATGTAAATATTTAAATTTTATTTTCCAAGCTTAGGAATTTTCAAATCTGAAGTCAATTATATCCTTATCTCATATATGAAACAACATATTCAACCATCTTCTGAAAATGAATCCATTTCATGACAATATCAATGTATAAAAAGCATGATAACAATAATGAACCAAAACATATGAATCATATCAATAGATCAATCCCTGATCACTTTTAAACTAATCATTATTATTTATTTTATTGGGTGTTAATCAATGACAGGTGTCCTAAATCTTGGCATAGGAAAATGAGATGTAACAATGTTGATCCACAATATCTTTTATAAGAATTTTATCACACTCAAAGGTAATAAATTTCTCACTATCCATCATATCACTTAGAAAATTAGTTTTATTTAAGGCCATATAAAGTACATCATTGTAAAAAATAAACCTTTTATGTGATTTTAAAATTGATATCTTTGCACAAGTGTTCTTGAGTTGATCAACAATATTATATTATTTAGTACCTTGTACTTTAAATATTGGAGCTTAAGGAATATTATGAGGGATAATATGGTCTATTACATTGTTGGCTCTATTTTTTTCATGACATGGTCTACTTTACAATAAGTCATCATACAATGGGAAATTATTGAATCTATGAAATATATGTATTTGGATAGAACTAAGGCAAGTATAACAATAGTATGGGTATCAACATATAAAGTATTATCATCAAATTTAACCCTATCTTATTTTGAGCCACATACTAGTATTATATGATATATAACTAGAAAGAAACATTTGAATATTTATAAACATTTGCATAGTAACAACATCATGATACACAATAATACATAAAATATAATAATATTCTATGTAGATGACACCATAAAAGAGCATGCCATAAGTGAATCACATCTACCATAAGAACTAATAAGGTACACAAGAATATACAAGATCTATAAAGGAAGGAAGTATAAGAGTGAACATGATATGGCACTACACACAACCCTAAGAAGTAATAGAAAAGATGATAACCAAGGCTAATGAAAGACAACATTAGATAGTAAAATCCTATGCAAAGGAAAAAATATTGAGAAATACAAGATCTAGTTATAAAGAGAAATCACAACACAATGATAAAATAATTACAAGGGAAAATACATTTAGCCATAGGAAAAACATTATTTTATCAAGTACATCAAGAGATAACCCTATACAAGAATGGATCATGCAAGGTAATTAAAATAAAACTAATAAAAAGCAATGGATAACCTTAATATGATGTCACAACAAAGCATGGGTATTAAAAACCCTAGGACAAACTAGATTAATATTCAATAGAGATAGAATCTAACCCTAAGGGGTGTAAGATGGTAAAATATGTATGGTAAGATATCTTACATATAAAATTCACTATAAAAATAATTAAACATGTGAAAAATTCAAATTTGAACAAAATATAACAACACGATATTATAAATAAACGTAATTATATGAAAGGAAAGTATTGAAATGCTTTAAGTTGAGAAAGAGAGTTTTATAAGATGAATTCCATATTGTATAAAACTTACATGTTTTCAAAGGATGAAATCAATTAAAACTATTTCAAAGAGTGGTCTAGAGATAACCCAAAAATATTTAGAATAACTAATCAATTGTATAAAATGTCTAAGAGAAGAATGATACACTCCTAGTTTCACTAGGACCATACTAGGATGCTCTTAGTGAGATAAAATTATGTTGGTGAATATTGTACACTCTCTTGGTTAGAAATTTCATATATTTAAATAAGCCTAACAAATATCCTACTTTAGTTATATACAAAACACCCTAATCACTTTATTGTTCTCTAGTGTAGATCACCTAAAATTCCTTCTCCTTCATTGCAACCCTATTTTATTTAACATCCCTATGAAAACCATAAACAATAGGAGGGGTGGAATCATAATCCTACCTTAGGTAGACCCACTTTATAGAAAAGGTTTAGAAAACCACACACAAGTATAGCTGAAAGTGAACATGAAATCCAATGAAATATGAAGATCCCAATCTTTAATAACTAAAATATGACTAGTAGATGATGTATAATTTTTTGTTAATTATTCAATTATGCTTTGGTATAGGTGCTACTCTAATAATGCAGTCAATTTTTTACACTTCAATAGATGGATCTTACAATTCAAAAATGTCATTTAATTACACTAACACATTCATGTATGTATACACTTATCAAATTTAAATTATGGCCTTAATAGCACGTAAGTTGACATATAAAAGATAGGATATCTAACAAATGGGGCACAAAAAACCAAATAAACTAGGAAAATGGATCAAATCAGCTGAAAAAATGGGAAACCAAGAGTGTCCCAACATGCTCCAAGAAAAAGACCATGAAAACCTAAAACAATGTTGTTAACATTCTTAGATAATTTAGTGGAATACCAAGGCAAAAAAAAATTATAGGTTTTTTGGCATTTCAAATTTATTGTAAACATTTTCATCGGACTACAATAAATAGAATGTAAAATTAAATAAATGAAATAAAGAGCAAGGAATGTCATGTAGAAGCATAGGATTAGAAGACTCATTTTTGTCGTCTATCTTTTGGTTTTAGTTTTTATTAGGTTTAGGAGATCTTGTTTATTCATTAAGAATTTTGTCAAATCACTAACATTCTAAATTTTATCTGTTTTAGCTTGTTTTCTATTATGCTACCAAAATGGTCTATTTGAAAATTTGAATTTGTATAGGCCATTTGAAGTGTATTTATCATGTCCTAGTGCAACCAAAGTTCATAATACTTCATATAAGGGTCATGTAATGTACTAGGCATGATTTAAAATAAATTAAAAATCTCAACTCATATTTAATTAAGTCAATCTCAATGGATGTTAAAACTCTTGGGTTAACTTTACCATGATGGTTACGTACTTTGAGAGAGTTTATGATTTTTTGGAATGAAAAAGGGAGAAATATGAGTGAGAAGATGTTAGGTTGTGGAGTTAAAAGCTTCACCGAGTTGCGAACAGGAGGAGTAGTTGAAGTGTCAAAGACATCAGCATCAGTCAGGTCAACTGACGTTGACAGAATTAGACAGGAAGAGCAACTGATGTCAGTCAGGGATCGGCCGGCGTCGGTCATCTCCAGGTAGATAGAGACTGATGTCGGTCACCTGTGCAGTTCAGAACTACCAATTTCACGGATAGTTAGTTAACAAACTGAGTGTTTGCATGTTAAGAGCCAATTTTAGACTAGAAGCTGTGGATCTAAGTATTGTAATTAGGGTCTAATTATTATATGCATGAGATATATATATATATATATATATAATAGACTCATAGGCTATATTGTAAAAGTGTGCTAGAAAGCCATTGAGCTTGAAGAGAGAGCTAGAGTAGCTCCTCCTAGTTCCAAAGGGGTGTTGAGTGTGTATGATCAGAGAGAGTTGCAGGTTGTGCAAGTTCTACTAGGAGATCCACTAGGGTATTGGTTGAAGAATCATAAGGACTTGGTGAGGCAAGGACAAGGGTTCTTTAGGGTGTAGAGACATCTACATGGTGAGTAAGGTCTGGTGATTTGCAAGTGGCAGAAGAGAGCAAGAGATCTACTTGGAGTACAGTTGTGTACTTCGTGTACTAACAATATTGTTACTGACTGGTGGAAGTGAACAACAAATCTGTATTGGAGTTGTGTATTGGGACCATGAGAGAGAGGGAAGAAGTCTTTGAGGTGTGGCAAGCCTTAGAGGTGGAAGAAGAAGTGGCATCTTATTTATTGTATTTTCTTCTGATTGATTATTAATACAATTGTGTATTGTCTCTCATATCCTGTGTTGTTTCATATTTCTAGTTACTTATCATTCTGGTTAAATTCTATGTTTAGTTGCTAATATAAGAGGTAATCATATATACTATTGTTGGGGAGAGTAGGGACCTTGACAGTTGGTATCAGAGCCTGGTTGTAGGTTCAAGAACGTGATACCAACCTAACAGTTGGTATCATAGCTTTTGGTTGGGTTACTAATAGGTGGTTTCAGATCTGGTTAGTGTGTGTTGATTACAGGATATTCATAGGGGTTTTTGATTGCATGGGAGTATAGCAATGGCAGAAGAAAGTAAGCTACGAATGGAGAAACTGAATAACATGAATGGTCTGATTAATGGAAAGAAAGAGCAGGTAAAGGAAGATTGTTGGTCAGTGAAGATCAGCATGTAGAAGCATATGTTGTAGGTGATGTTGCACAGGATGTTCTGGATAAAGTAGAATCTTGGTTTATAGATTCTTTTGCCTCTTTTCATGCAGCCCAAAATAGAGCATCTTTTCATGAGTATGTCCAGGGAGACTTTGGAGAGATTTATTTAGGGGTTGGTGAGCCTTGTCAGATTGTTGACGAAGGGTAAATGAAGCTAAAATTGCAGATAGATAACACATGAGTGTTGAAGGAGGTCATGCAGGTACCAGTCTTGGAGATGAGTCTAATTTATTCATGAAAGTTGGGTGATGAGAGATGCACAGTAACTCTCACAGTGGATGTACTTGAATTAGACGGTGGTAAGAAAGTAGGTATCCTTTATCTATCTACTTATATTACTGATTCACATTCTATTGCAGAGATGTGGCTTTGTAGGCTTGGTCACATATGTAGGAGGGGAATGCATGTTCTTAAGCGAAAGACAAATATCTTTGATAAACTTAAGAACTAGAAAGCCTTAGTGTTCATGGAGGAGATGACAGACAGAGATCAGCTGAGGGGACTGAATTATTCTTAGCAGGGCTGTGTTAATTTGAACAGGGTTTTGATCCATGGAGAGCTCGCAGGTAAAAATTCATCACTCACAGGCAAACACAGGTACCAGCATCAGTCAGGAGAAATCGACGTCGAATAGACAGGCACCGACGTCAGTCATGTGCAGATCAGCAGAGTTGATGGTGTTAGGCAGAAGAAACTGACATCGGTCATACAAAAACTGACATCAGCAGTAGGTACACTGGCATCAATTAGGGAATTGATGTCGGCAAATAGGGTCAGTTGCAGGGAACCGACGTCGGTTAGGTGCAGATTGGGAGATGGCAGAGATCGATCACTGTGATGAATTTTAGGCAGACAACAAGCTGTCAAGGAGTCTCAAATGCCCATATGGAGGACTACAATGGTAAGTGGACCTCATATTCATTGTTCACCTTCTTACTAATTGCTTACTGATGGTCGAGAACCAAGAAGATGTGAAGAGGCAATGCAGGTAGAATTTAGAAATAGTGGGAGCTTGGCATGGATGAGGAGTGTGAGTCCTTGGAGAAGAACCAAACAGGGGTTTGTTGGTGGAGTTGTTAGCTAAAAGAAAGCACTAAAATATGGATGGATTCCCAAGTTAAAGAAGAGAGTGGATGGATACGTGAGATGGAAGGCCAAGGTATATGGTCTTGAGGAAGCTGCAGGACAGTGGTGCATGTTTGATAGGTGGATGACAAAGTAGGGCTTCAGTCAATGTCAGTGTAACCATTGTGTTTGTCTTTACCAAGTTGGATAATGGTCACAACATTATATTGTTACTATATGTGGTGTGGTTGCTTTTTGAAGGGTTACACATGCAGGTAGTTTCTGAGCTAAAGGTAAAGTTAGTTCAGAGGTATGTCATGAAGAATTTGGGAGCAGCAAAATTCTTTGGCATAAGAGACATGGAGACTTTGTCTCTAGTGGTAGCTGATGTGAAGAAGGTGTTGGCGAGGTTCAAGATGTAGGATACAGAATCGATAAGCACACCAAGGGCTGGACAGTTCAAGCAGAGCTTAGAACAGTGTTCAAAATCACATAAGGTCTGGTGTAGACCTGAGTTTTCCCAAGCAGTGGGAGTTGTCAGAGAGTTTGGAGCCAATTTGGGGAAGGTGGATTCTCAGTTATTTGAGAGGGACTAGCAGCAGGTTAACATGTTATGCAGGGTCAAGGACTTCACTACATGGGTTTGTAGGTTTGGATGTGGCAGGTTACTTGGATGACAGGTGTAACATCACAGGTTCTATGGTGGTTGGTCTTCAGGATTGATTTTGAAGAGGGATACAAGCCAAGAAATGAATTAGATGAAGGTACAGGTGTAGTTGTTTATCTCCAAGTGGGAGATTGTTAGGTTGAAGAGAGAGCTAGATTAGCTCCTCCTAGTTCCAAAGGGGTGTTGAGTGTGTATGATCAGGGAGAGTTGCAGGTTGTGCAAGTTCTACTAGGAGATCCATCAGGGTACTGGTTGAAGAATCATAAGGACTTGGTGAGGCAAGGACAAGGGTTCTTCAGAGTGTAGAGACATCTACATGGTGAGTAAGGTCTGGTGATTTGCAGGTGGCAGTAGAGAGCAGGAGATCTACTTGGAGTATGGTTGTGTACTTGGTGTACTGGCAGCATTGTTACTGACTGGTGGAGGTGAACAACAACTCTGTATTGGAGTTGTGTGTTGGGACCGTGAGAGAGAGGGAAGAATTCCTTGAGGTGTGGCAAGCCTTAGAGGTGGAAGAACAAGTGGCATCTTCTTTATTGTATTTTCTTCTGAGTGATTATTAATACAATTGTGTATTGTATCTCATATCTTGTGTTGTTTCATATTTCTAGTTACTTATCATTCTGGTTAAATTCCATGTTTAGTTGCTAATACAAGAGGTAATCATATATACTCTTATTGGGGAGAGTAGGGATCCTGACAGAAGAGATATAATTATGAGGTAAAATGATATGAAACAAGAAAAACACCAAGATAACTATAAAAATTTGAAAGAAAAAGATAAGTTCAGAAAATAGGGTTTTTTTAGAAGGCTATGTAATACTTTTACATCAAAGACAATGAAAGAATGTATTTTTTAATTTTATTCATCAGTTTCAATTATATATCATGTGTAATTATATGTTTTTATTGTGTTGAAGTTATATATTTTTAATTTATAATGGTATTTTTTATGTTGCAAGCTTGATAAGATAGTATAGGTCTGTTACAATATAGAAAGAGGGTTTGACAATCAAGAAAAGTAATCTTCTATCACTTTTCAAGATTTTTTGCTAATTTTTTTTTGTGATAGGGAAATATATATGTTTTATAAACATATTTAAATAAAAAACATTTCAAAACTTGATCTTGAATTTTGAATCTTTATTGATTCTTAGCGCATTGTATGTTATGGTCAAGAAATGTCATTTTATAGTCATATAAAGGTTTTTTTAATCATCTTTCATGATTGTTCATGGAGTAAATTTTCTTGACATATAAATATAATCATGGATCAGACCATATCCAATTGAAATATTTGAAAAATAGGTCATAAAATTCAAATTATCCTTTATTGAAAGACAAATATCACTATATCTTTAAAATTAGCCTTTAAAAGTTCATTAAAAAATATCACTATATGCATAGGCTTCCTAGGGTTTTGAAGACAAATATCACTATATCTTTAAAATTAACCTTTAAAAATTCATAAAAAATGGTAAAAAGGTGTATGGGGATGATTGTAAATTTTTGCAAGCTGTTTTAAAATGATTTTATATCTTTAAGAAAAAATATTCAAAAAACTGAGAGTGTAGGTTGAAAATAATCTTATTTAGAGCATTAAAAATACTAAAAGCATCATAAATTGATAATAAACAGTCAAAATATAATGAAAATTTGTGTAGGAGTGAATGAAAATAAAATTGCAATTTTAAATTTTATTTATAGGCTTTCATACACCTAGAACTTAATTTATTAAAGAAACTCAGTCTACAGGCCTAAAAATAAGGCTTAAAAAACCATGTTTAGCATTTTATTGAATTTTCAAGTTTAGATAAAGGTAGAAACAAAAATGTTGAGTTGATAAAACATTGAATAGATGTGAAAAGGTATATTTTTGTATAAATAACCCTTTTTTGTTGATATTTTTAGTCAAGAAGGATTGTAGGCCTAATTATCTCTCTTAAACAAGTTGCAAGTTAATCTTTTTTAATCTCTCCATCATTTTTGGTATCATAACAAGATTTTAGTTATACCTAAAGGTGACCTAAGGAAAAATATTTCATTGATAAGAGTGAATATAAGGTTTTGAAAAAGAAACTTGTAAGAAAGTACAAGATTGACACTTAGAGGAGCAACCATAGGTGGTGCTAGAGGAGGTCCAAGAAGACAACCAAGAAATGTATTGCTAGAAGAGATGAGAAATCGATAAGCACATTTGGAGGTAATATAAATTGATCAAATAAGAAGTTTTATGATAGGTGACATGAGTGAAGGAGAGAAAGAACCATAAGAAGAAGTTATAGAAGAATAAGAGGAAGAAAGACTATTGAAAGTAGTAATTAGAATATGATCTAATCCCAAATTAGAGATTCTGGTATATGGAGGAAGCTTAGATATTGAAGAATTGGTAGATTAGATAGTTAAAAAAGAAAAGTATTCTAAATTTGAAAGAATAACTAAAGATAGTAAGGTAAAGTTTGAATATACATATTTATCTTTAGTGGGATAATGTACAAGAGAAAAGAAAGAAAATAAAGAAAGAGAAGATCAATTCATGAGACGTAATGGTGGAAAAACACAAATCAAAATTTATGCCTATAGACTATCAGACAAACTTATTAAAAAAAACTCTAAAATTTGAAATAGAAAGGCACGAGTGTAAAGGAATACATTGAATAATTCTACATGCTTATAATTAGATTTGGTCATGTAGAAGAAGATATTGAAAAACTAACAATGTATATCAATGGTTTGAGGTTAAATATTCATATAAAATTAATTTTTTGTCACAAAGTTTAGTGGAAGAGGATTATAAATTTAATCTCAAGGTAGAAGATAAGATAGCTAGAAGACAAAGTCAAAAATCTAGAGGAGAAGTCAAAATTTTTAGAGCTAGAAGACAACAAGATGGTAGATGTTAGTTGCAGGTTCATAATGAAGAATTAAGTAACTCTCAAGTTCAAGATAATAGTATAAGAGAAGGATATTCATAAAGAGGAAAAAGGTCATAAACAAGAGGTAGAGGAGAAGGATTTTGAGGAAAATGCTTCAAATGTAACAAGTATGCTATCCATAGGGAATTTGAATGTCTTGAGAATACACAAATAAGTCATACCAAAAATGAAGGCAGTAATCAAGTTGTTCAAGATGAGAAATAAAGTGTGGGATCACCATCATATATGGAATAAATTGAAGTGGGAGAATCCATATAATGTGTGGGATCACCATCATATATGGAATAAATTGAAGTGGGAGAATCCTTATTCATGAACAATTTTTTTTTAAATACAAATAAAAAAGTGAAAGAACCAACCCCCAAGGGGAGAAATTATTTAGGACCACATGAAAATTAAAAGGTAAGTGTTTTAAGTTTATCATTGATAGTAGTAGTACAGATAATTTGGTTTTTATAAAAATAGTTGACAAACTATGATTGAGAAGATTAACACATCCTACTCCATACAAGGTGTCTTCACTTCAAAAAAAAACATCAAGTACTAGTCAGTGAGCAATGTAAAATTAATTTTCATATTGGCAGCTATAAGAATGATGTACTTTATGACATTATAGCTATAGATGTTTTCCATGTGTTGTCGGGTAATCCTTGGTAGTTTTATATGAGGATATACATAACGGAAGGAATAACACCTATACATTAGATAAGGATGGTAAGAATCATACTTTTAAACCATTGAAAGATGGAAATGAAGTAGCTGAATCCAATACTAAGGTGTTTCTAGTGAGTGGAAAAGAGTTCTTAAAGTTGATAAAGAAAGAAGAGGTTGGTTGTGTAGGACCCAAAGCTGATTTTGAAAATATCAAGGAGAAAGAAATATATGAGAATCTCATAGAGGAAGGAATTCTCATGAAGGAGAAGATAGATGTGATAGTGTTGAATTAAAGTAGAAGCTATGTAGAGTTGTAGATAGAGGAAGAGAATAGCTATGTAGAGTTGCATGTTTCCATAGTGGAAGCATTAGATGTATAGCTTATGTAGACAAGGAGATAATTGAAAAGTTTCATCTATGTAAAGGAGCTAAACTTAGAGGTGTGATTAAGGAGAAGATAGCCTTAGAGGTGAATGATATGAAGCTTTTAATAACTCACTGTGAGAGTGAAAAATATGATAAGTATGCTAGCATTATAGAAGGGTTGGAAAACATGCCTTTGGAGCATGATGAGATGGTTTATGAGATGAATTAGGGAAATCTTATTTTTTATAGTATGTTTATGCATTGTGCAGGTCCAGTCTTGGATAAGATAAAAAATATAAGGAGTAAGTTTGGATCGGTCCATAATGTTTTTAGTATGAGAGGTGGAGTGAAGAAACTGACCAAGTGATTGATATGGCAACGGTGATTAAAAAATAGGTTGGTGTTGATGTTTCAACCAATTTGGAGGGTCTTCAAGCTAATTTAAATATAAGCGAGTGTGATAAAGCATGGAAACAAGTTATTTCTCTAGGATATATGCATGTGAAGACTCAAGTACAGAAAATTAAGGAAAAAAATTGATGAAAGTTATTGGATAAGTTTTAAGAAGCCAAAACTTAACATGGAGTATACTTATGACATGATGATGGATAAATTAGAGAAGCATTAAAGACCTCATAAATAATTTTTAAAGTCATGGATCCTAATATAGGAGCATAGACTTAGAAAACTCATTTTTAATGTTTTTCTTTTAGTTTTGGATTTTAGTAGGTTTAGTAGTTATAGTTTAGTCATTAAATGGGTTTTCAAATTACTAGTATTATAAAATTTATCCATTCTAGCTTATTTTTTCTTTTCCTGCCAAAGTTGCCTATTTAAAATTTTAAATTTGTAAAGGTCATTTGAAGGGTCTTTATCAACACCTAGTGCAAAGTTCATCATACTTCATGGAGGGATCAAAAAATGTACTAGGTATGATCTGTAGCAAACTAAATGTCTTAACTCATATGTAATTATGTCGAACTCAATAGAGGTTAAAAGATTAAATTTATTAAAATGGTTAGGTAGTTTTAAAGACTTTAGAAGTTTTTGGAGTGAACAAGGGAGAAAAAATAATGATAAGAGATAAAGATTCATGGGAGGAGAGAATACAATAAACAAACCAAGATAACTCTAAGAAATCGATAAAAAAAAATAGATAAGTTAAAAAAAAGGTTTTTGAAAATGCTATGTAATACTTTTGCATCAAAGATAATGAAATAATGCATTTTTTGAATTATATTCTTTAGTTTCAATTTTAAATTATACATAATTATATTTTTTTCTTTATTTTAATTTATATTTAATGTTTTTTAAGGGTATTTTGCATGTTTCAAGCTTGATAAGACAATACAAGTCTATTATAGTAAAGAATGGGTTTGACATTCAAGAAAAATAGTCTTCTATCACTTTTCAAGATTTGTTTGGTGAAAATTTTGTGGGATATGGAAAGATATATGTATTATAAATGTGATAAAATAATTTTAATTTTCAAAACTTGATCTCAAAGTTTGAATCTTCATTGATTATTAGCTCATTGCATGTTACAATCAAAAAAGGTCATTTTACAGAACCAAATAAAATTTTCTATCATCTTTTAGGATTGTTCGAGTAGCCAAATTAATTGAAAAATGAGGATAGTTGTGGGGAAGACCATATAAAATTGAAATATTTTAAAAATAGGCTGTGAAATTAAAATTATCTTTTTTGAGTGCTCTCAACCTATGTACAGGCATGTTAGTGTTTTGAAGGCAAAAAACACTATATCTTTAAAACTATCCCTTAAAAATTAATGAAACTTCATAGAAAGGTGTATGATAATGTTTGTAAATTTTTATAAGTGGTTTTACAGTGATTTAATGTCTTTAAAAAAATAATAAAAAATCTCATAATGAAGGTTTAAAATAAGCCTATTTAAGACACTAAAAAGATTACAATCATCATAACATGAAAATGACTTAACCAAATGTAATGAAACTTTGTAGAGAGGTTCATTAAGGTAAATTAAATATTTTTAAATTTTATTTAAAGGTTTGAAGACACCTAAAAATGAATTTGTTGAAGAAACTCAATCTATAGACTTGAAAAATAAGGCCTAGAAAACTTTGTTTTGCATTTTATTGCATTTTAAACTTTGCATAAATGTATAAATGAATATGTTGAGTTGAGAAAATATTTAATGGATATGGAAAAACATTTTATTGTATAAATGCTTCCCTTTTTATTGATATTTTTAGTCAAGATGGTTTGTAGGCCTAATTATCTTTCTTAATCAAGTTGTAATTTGATTTTCCTTACCCTCCATCAAAATGTGAAAAAGGTTCAAAATTTAAGATAAAATACACTAATAAAAGCCCAATATCGAATAATAATCCAAAAATACATATATAAACCAATAACATAGCTAATAACTAATTTAATTCATATTTTAATTTTTTAATAATTATAACTATTATTTTTACAAACATATGTAAAATTGTAATCTAATAATAGTGGAAAACATAATATTCATGGAGTGAAGTGTACCTTATGAGAAGAGAAAGTAAGGAAGTAATTAAGAGATAGAGAAATATAACATATATCACTTGGCTTGAAATAAATCCCTATAAAGAATAAAGAAAGTGTAAGAAATCTATGTGAAAAATATAGTACTATTTAATATCTATTTTTTTAAAATATGGTGCCATTTTTTGTTTGTTTGTGAAAAATAAGTCAAAGGAAAATCTATATATATTGGAAATAGTAATAATAAATTTGATTAAAAAGATATGGACATTTTTAAAAAATACTTCTTTAAAAATGTAAAGTATCTTAAGATAAAATATAATATCAGTTTGTGTGAAGATAGTAAAAGCTACACTGTATGAAGTTAGAAGTATACATGGATGAGGTCACTTGTTAAATTATTGTTTTAAACTATTCCCATTTTAATATTATTGTCGTATATTTACTTTCTTGGTTAGTTTTTAGAAATATATAGCATAAGCATTTTTTTTTAATCTTTAGTTATAAATTTTCAATCTTTCTTATCAAATAATATTTTCAATCTTTCTTATCAAATAATATTTTCAAAGAATTCAGGGAGTCAATGTTTAGTAGTTCATTATTTATTTCAAATAATATTTTCATAAGTTATTATAGAAGTATTTTGTATTTATTCTTCTTATTTAATAAAAGTTTGAAATTTTAATATAAAATCTTGGTGCCATATGGATAATATTTTAGAAAATAATATTGATTTTCATGATTGATTGTAAACCTTGTCGGTAATTCATTTAACATAAATTTTTTCAATAAACCATCATGATTATTAAAAATAATCAATAATTTTATTTATGTAATATATTTATACATTGGATGATACCATACGTAACATGTAACACCTTAGACGTGTATAATTTTTTTCATGAATTTGAAGAGAAGAACACTTAGCAACATTTGTAAGACATGCAAATTGCCTAATTCAAATATGTGGTAAAAATAAAATATTATTTTTTAATAGTATGCATGTGTATTTGTGATGTATTATTATGTTATTGGTAATATTTTAATATGGGTTTTATGTCCCACAGATGGAAAAAATAATCTCACATTAAAAATATCTTTTAAATACTTACATAATAATATCTTTTCATACAAATGCAAAAATAGTAATCATAGATATGACAATTCAAAATAGGTCTAAACACCAAAATAATGTGAACTTTGAAAAATTGAGTTGAATAAAGAATTATCTTATAATTTTAAGGTCATTCATATAATTATATAAGTATATTTATGATAAATAAAAAACTCACAAATTAATATTCATACAAAAATTTTAACACTTTCATATACATTTTTTAGTTTAAAACTTAGATGATTTACAAAAATTTGTTTTTATATAAAAAAAATCTATTTTAATATTAAAGAACTTATTTCTTAAAATAAAATTTAAAATTTAAAATCTTGAAGGAGTTTAGTACCCCACACATGCATCTTGAAAAATCAATTTCTTTTAATTATTTAAATAACTTCCATTTATTAGTGGGATCTTTTTGGAGAGATTTGATCTATGATATCTAAGAAAATTTTTGTCCTCTTTATCCACTAGTGTAAAGGGCCCCATAATATGTAAATTGGAATTAATTAATGTATGTAAAGTTTGGGTAAATAAGGCTTAAATTACTTGTGAAATGGAAACATGGAAAACTTTCACATACATTAATCTTCCTTGTTGCATAGATTATAGTTTTAAAACAAAATTATAGATTTGATCTCACGAAATTGTTTTTTCGTTACAACTAATGTGGCTTTATATTTTTATGTAAATATTAGGGATGACACTAAAGCATTTTTTATTTTTCCATATACAAAATATAATAATTTATTGGGATTTTCCAAATGAGGTTTGTGGCACCCGGCTTCCCATCTTGCATTATTGTTAGATCTACTATTTATTAACTATCATTTTTTTAATGCTTCAATCAATTTTAAATATATTTTTATAGTTTTAAAACCAAGTGCATTTATATTTACAATTAATTGAGTGGAATATTCCCCAATAACACACCCATAAAAAATAACTATTAATCAAAAATTTATTAATTGAGTGGAATATTTCTATTATGATATATATTCTTAGTCATTTTATTGGTTGAAAAAATTCTAACTAATTAAAAAGTGATCCCTATAATCTCCTACAAAGACAAGAATTAATAATAAAATAAACTATTAATTCGGTATGCTAGAGAGTATCATTTATTTAAAAATATAATAAAATAAAAAAATATTTACAATGTTTATTAAAATATTTTAAAACTAATTTCAATTTCCCATGCTTACAATTTTAAATGCAAATTATTTTGTTCATGGAAATACATATTTGTAGATACTTATAAAATTAGTTTAAGTCTAATGAAACATTTTTATAAAATATACCAATATTAAATATAAGTATGTCACGGATGAAATTATGTGGTTATTCATTGGTTGGCATTATAGGGGGAAAATATGTATTGGCTTTACTTTATGTATTTAAATTGACCTAAATAAATCTAGGGGAAAGGTCTCGGTAGTGGTGGACCTTAAATTTGCATAATGAATTAAGGTTCCATAATATCATAGTAGATTCCAACTTTTTTTCCCATTTTAATATGTTATTTTAACTACTTATAACTAAGGTTTGAAGGTCTAACTCACTATACATTTTATGATATACCCAATTTTATCATGAGAGTTCATAAAATGCATTTTTTAAACCTATGACCAAAACATAACCTTTAGAGTACCAATATTTGTACATTAGAATATCAATACTTGAATCTTATCTGTCAATATGTGATTGGTTACTTTTAATTTTATAGAGTATGAGCAAGTATTAGATACTACATGCACCACTGCTAGTACACTTTAACATTTATACACACTAATATGTTCCATCAAAAGAAGACATTTGAAAAAAAATCATGTTCTACCATTCGTAAATGTTTAGGTTATTATAAGAATTATAGTGAAGCAGAGCTTATTGTTTCACAAGTTGAATTAGATAGGCAACATGATTTAGACAAATAATTAGTAAACAAGTAAATAAATAAACATGAAATCTTATATCAACTAAACCTCTAGTGGTAGAAATTATATCTCTAAGAGTAAAATTGGTAAAAATACTTGGTCCTTAGATTGGACCAACATCAATCATAAAATTAATGAGTGAAATCTTTTGTCTCATGAATGTTGCCTCCCTTTGTCTTCTTAGAATGGATAATTTGTTGACATTTTTTAAGTGGGTTATTTGAAGTGAATAACATTTCTGGCATTAGAAGGAGGGCCATTCTTACTTGTTAGTTATATTTTAATTTTTATCTATTTGAAAGAAACCGAGACCACACTACAAGGATCATAAGGTCTAGATTTAAGTTCTTATCCTTATTGTTTCACTTCTTGAGGCACAGGATAAATAAAACAATGGGGATAAGTTTGTTTCACATATTATTTCACACTTTTTCATCATATCCCTTAGTTCATTCAATTTATGGCTATCACCATGTTTTGGCATGGTGAATTGGCTATAAATATCTTAATCATTCAACATTGATTCCTTGAGGATCCATTTCTATTTCTTCCTAGATTTGCAAGCAACCACAATAAAATTTTTGAGGAACACCTTATGGATTATAAGTCTTTTATGAACATATTGAATGTCAAATATGATGATGTATCCTATATAATTTTCCCCTTCACTCTACAAGAAGAAGATGTATGACATTTTTTTTAAAGTTTGACACCTAATTCCATCACTAGCAGTGATAGTCTTACAAACCTATTTTTAATACATTTTGGAAGTGAGGTAGAAGACCCAACCTCTATATAAAATAATACACCTAATGATTATAATGATCAAGTCCCTATCATCATCACAATGGAAGATATTCAGCATGAACAAACTAATCTTGAACTTGCTACCCCTCTAAATGATGATATAAGCTAAGCAGAAGAATGCATTCTAGCCATTAAGGAAGAAATATTAAAGTTTACAGAACAAATATAATGCATTGAAAATAAGGATAATGATGATAAGGTCTTAAATCTAAAAGGTATTAATCAACATATGGTAGAAGAAAACATAGAATATCAAATAGTGCATGTTCCTATCTTAGATGATCCAAATCTTCATGGATTGGTATCAATTAAATATTTTATTCCCAAAATCACCATTCTTGAGCCTTAGGTAAAACACTTTCTTATTTTTTATTGAAAATATCATTAGGTAATTTTTTTTAATACCATTGGTTATTTTTAGAATCATGAAGTAGATGAATCTCATGCTTATGATTATATTGATTCTGATTATGGAATTTAAGAGAGTGATCATTACGAGTATATGTATGCATATATTTTTGATTCTGGAGGAGTTAAATCTAATATCTCGAGTGGTCATCCAAAGGAAAAACCATTCAAATAACTATAGTAGTAAGTAGGTAAAGATGAATATGATGTATTTGAATCATCTTTATGATAAACTCAATCACATATATTGTCAAAGCTGATTTGAGATGCTGAGAAACTCTATATTAGTAGTGTGGTTTCCTTACTATCATTGGAGGAAGATGAACATGAGTAAGTTAGAGATGAGTTAGATTACTTATGTTGAGAATAAGAAATCTAAAGCATAGTGTGAATTTCATTTGAGGAGAATGAGTTGAAAGAGCTCAAAGTTGATTCATTCTCTTCTTAGTTCATCCTTACTTCCAAACCATTTGAATTCATCCACTCATTTTTCATGATAGTAGAGGTGTTCAGTGAGGAAGCTCAAAAATATAAAGGCTTGAATGAACAAGTCACACCAATGGAGGTCCAAGATAAATATGAATTGACTCAACAAAACTCCTGCATAGACCAGCCATTGATGATAATTATAGGAGTTCTTCAATATCGAAAGAACTAATCCCATACCTATTGGATGATAAATACAAAGAAGATTAATTTAACAAATCTTCCATTACTGTCTAAAGGTAGTGAATAATTAATGTATTTATTAATTAAAAAAAAAGATACCCCTACTAGGTTGGATGTTTAATATATTTTGGTATGTATTAGCTCCTAGCCTCACTCCTTTTCATAGTTTCATGGTTGGGATGAGGTAGTTTATTCACCCACTACTCATGATTTCAACAAATTAAATATGTATATGCTTTAACTACATGAAATGAATATTGATAAATCTTTAAGGGATAGTGTTTTCCATATAGAAGGGAAACATAGAATAAAATATCTACACCCCTTCCCCTTCTCCAAATCCTAAAAAAATTAGGTGTCTAACTTATTCAACCATGCATTTACTAGGAAAAAATATTGTAAATACACTTCTCTTTACTTTTTTTTTAAATTTTTAGTTCATTTTTTATTGTCCCTTGTAGTTTAGTTTCCCTATTTTCTATAGTAGGTTTCCTATTTTGTAACTTTCCTTGCTTTGGTTTAGTTTCATTTCATGTAGGCCTATTTTATCCTACTCTTTATCCTAAACATCCTTTCTCAGTATAAATACATGTTCTAAAATTAATAAAATATTAAGTGAGGAGTTGGTCCTTGTGAATTTCCTTTCCTTGTTCTAATGGGCTAAGAAACCTCAAATAGATGATGAACAACATGAAAGTGTTTGAGCCTTATAAGTTATAAAGTAAAAACTCATAATCGAACATATGCATAGGTTGTTTCAATTCTATTTTTGAGTCTTCTATGAATTTTTAAGGCCATTAATTCAAAATAAAACATGTGGATTTTAGAAAGGTTTCTTTTATTGTTGAAACTACTAACTACACTTAATTGAATATCTAAAGCAGATTGGAAACATTGATTTAGTTTGGTCTTCTTTTGATAATATATATTTATGAGTATATCATTATACTCATAAATTTGGTTCCAAACCCCAAATGTATTGAACATATAAATCTTTTCAAAAGAAAGAAACCAAAATAAATGGAATAAAAGTACAAAATCTAAAATCTTCCTCGAAGGGGTGATTTAGGCAATCTCCACCATATAATTTATAGCCTAGATGGTAGTGGATCAAGGAATTGAGTGGTAATAGAGGTAAATATATCAAGGATATAGACACTTGGCTATAATAAAAGTAATACCCATGCCATTTACCCAAGCCAAATTGCCAAATATTTACCCTCTCAGAAGTTTAGGTCGTCTAAGCAAGTCTAAATTATTTTATGTGAATTAAAGAGTTATAAGGAATTAATCACTTTCACACATTGATATAATTTAATATAATAATAAATTAATATGCCACATGTTGAAACACACTTTAGTGCCTTCATCTTTCTAATTTGTTTTGAAGAGAATTCTTTGCAGTTTATACTTATGTTTAAGTGTGAGGGTTTTTATTCTAAATTTAAGAGTTTTTAAACCAAATATTAGAGATTATGAATGA
Organism: Torreya grandis; assembly: GCA_037957365.1. Classification (NCBI taxonomy): domain Eukaryota; kingdom Viridiplantae; phylum Streptophyta; class Pinopsida; order Cupressales; family Taxaceae; genus Torreya; species Torreya grandis. The sequence goes on from JARHVA010006431.1 coordinate 518,056, forward strand.
TTCATAGCATTATCCCAATGGAATTCACAATTTTTTGTATTTTTTCACAACTTGAGCCATTTTCAAGTTAAAAATAAGGTCCCACTTTTTGTTAGACAAACTTTCACTTTACCTGATATGGAGGACCTATTTGGAATGTTTTGAGTGTATCTCCTTGATTACTTCCTTTATTATCAATTTATAGATGATAGTTTACAAATGGTTGTTTGTAATTATTTTTAATGTCCTTGCATTTCTTTAAGTTCAGTCTAATATTTCATCTATGAACATCAAAGTCCAATTTGAGGGTTTATGAAGTCCTAGTTATGGTTAAATTATTTAATGTTTAAATGTTGATCCTAATCTTTGAGAAGCTTCAGATAACATTTGGAACCTTTTATGGATTCCTCTTGGTAATACAACACATAATCATGTTATTTCATAATAAAATTGGCTAGAATATTGGATAGACTTTAGTTAGAATGTAACTTGCCCATCTCACTACACACTCCTTAGCTAAATGTTAAATATGCATGATGCTATTTACTTGTGAATAAAGTATATTAGACCCTTGTTTTATAATTTTATTGTAGATTTTATGTTGTGGATATTTATATTTACGTCTCTGTGTTGTGTGAATGATTGGTTTTTATTATTCTATTATAAAATTGCTTCTTACATAAATGTTTGCTTGATAAAAGAATTCACTTTATTAAAAAATACATACTTAATGGATTTCCTATTTTCTGGTAGGGTTTCAAAGACTTATTGAAATCCCCATGTTATTCCACATGTCAAAATCATGACACCATGTGGCTTTAGAGTTAAAATGTTTTTAAAAATGGCTATCTTTTTAAACTTTTGAAGCATCAAGATCATGCCAAATGCTGTAATATGGGTAACCCAAAATATTGTAAGCTCAAGAACATTAAAATATTAAAACTTAAAACCTTAAAACCTTAGAACCTTGGAGACATTAAACCATTAAGCATAAAGTTAATCATCCTATGGTCTTAAGGCCTTGAGAAGATGCCATATGGCACCTTCTCAAAATCAAGGAGCTCAAATCCATTGAAATATTAGACTAAAGCATAAAATTATAGAGAAAATAAAAATAATACACATGACTATGGTGAGGACAAAATCAGATAATAAATCTAAATCATGGGGATGTCGATAAGATACTAAATGGAAAAGTTGGATGTAACAGGCAGAGCTAATAAACTAGTAAAGGATATGGAATATGATGTTGAGGAAGATCCATGTGGCATTAATGACATAATAAGGTGAATATATTATAATTAATAGCCCTCCTATCTATGAATAATGTCAAAATTCTAAAGAGAGTTATATGTCAAGTTTGATAAGTAAAATCAGAATACAGATGGTTCCTCACCAACTAAAATCCCCAAAAATGATAGATTTTAGGATAATAAAGGAATGAACTAATACAAGAGACCTTTAAATGAATCTAGGGATGTCTCTTTCGTTAAATCTACCACTAATATTTGAATATTATTACATCCAACCCCTTAAATTGAATACAAATTAGTTAATATGATATGAGTCATCACTTGACATGTGTATGGAAGGAGGCCAAGAAGAGACAATGAGCATAAAATACAAATTTGAGCCTTTAATAAGTGTGGCCTATAACTACAAATCAAGGCAAAGATGAGGAATCTATTAATAAATAAAATAATCTCAACTCCATTCCCTAATCATCATCAAATATTGCAACCACCTCGATACAGGGTTGAGAAAACTTCATGGACAAATCTACCTATATAAGGTACATTCTTTTCATTTGTAAAGGTTCAAAAAATTTAGCCCCAAAACATTTCCAGAATCAAGTCAATATTACTCATGTTATTATCTTATGAGTTTGTAACTTTGATTGTTTACCAAGATTAAGACTTTTGGGGTCGAAACATTATTTAGATTGTGCCAATATTGCACCTACCCTTCCTTGGTGTTTTAACCTTAAATATGTGTCTATGGGATATTGATTGTATCATAATGCTTTTAAAATGCACTAAATATATATTATACTAAATTTTGTTCATTTAATGTCTCTAGTCTTTTGATTGAGCTAGCTAATTGGTGTTAGGACTATTAACATGCCTATTTATAGATGATTGTCTTAGTTATGTTGTGTAATAACTACATAAATATTTTACTGAGTTTTTAAATGTATTATTTAGACTTCTCTTAGTCATTATGTGTAATATATATAAAATACCAATAGTTTTCTTTAGGATGGAATCAATGAATAAATGGCTTTCACACTTCTCCTTAGAAGATTTTCCATAGAGTTGCTAAAGTTTGTGCAATTTATATACCAGACATACAATGATATAACTATGGTCATGCATGATTTTTAGTTCCTTTATATCAAGAAACTTGTTTAACTAAAGGGTGACCATCTCTTTTCTACCCTACCCTTCTCCCACATTTTATTTCTTTTGATGATGTACTACCTTAGGTTAGGTTATCATAGGAACTAAAGTGAAGTAGAGCTTATTGTTGAACTAGATAGGCAACATAATTTAGAGAAATGATTATTAAGCAAGTAAATAAATCAACATGAAATCTCATATCAATTGAAATTTTGATAGTATTAGTTGTAACTCTTAGAGTAAACTTGATTAAACTACTTGGTCCATGGATTGAATTGACATCAATCCTAAAATAATTGAAGGAACATTTTCATCCCATGATTATTGCTCCCCTTTGTCTTGTCATAATGGATAATCTATAACCATTTTTTGAATTGGTTATTTAGAGTGAATAACACAAGTTATAATTGTTTTGGATGCCACTATGATAAGCATAAGAATATAAGTTAACAACCTAAAGTAGTAAATCTATAGTATCCCATACTAATCATTGAAATACTTAATAAATATATTTGATGGAGTCTAATACCATTGATAAAATTCCCAATTCATACATTAACACTTGAACCATTGTTGTTCATAATTCAATCTATTTCTTTTGGACATTCACATATGAAATCTTATATCAATAATGGTTCATTGTAGGATATATCATTTGAATTTTCACTATCATAAAACATAATTGGATCAAGCTTGATCTTATTTTTAATAACACTAAGTACACTAATTAATCTATCAAGTGGATTAGTGCTATACACTTGTGGTGCTTCTTTTTGACCTTTTATATATATATCATATGAATGTTTCCCTAGTTTTTTGGTGGAGTAATATGATATTGAATAGGTTTTGAAAAGATTTTAAATATTAGTATGGTTTTGAAGAGGGTTGGTAAATATTTTTAAATTTTGATTTGGTGGAACCACTTATCCATTTAAATTATTTTTGGTTCCCTCCAATTGAATTGGTTGTTATTAATAAGGTCTTCAATCTTATGCCTCAATGTTTAGACACCTAATTTTAGTATATGGAATATTAATTCAATATTATTATTGAGCTTCCATACATATTTAGTTGTGGGCCATACAACCTTCCATTATCATCATTAATTTTTGAATAGTTTAGCTTTTTAATTTTGATTCCTCAGGATACTTCATGATATTCTTGAAAACTTATAGATATTTATTCCTATGGTTTTGGTCACCTAAAAAGTATTGAAATAGTTTGATTTTAGTTTGACTACTAAAAAAATTTTGATATTTGTTATGTTAGTCTTATGTTCTTTTATACCTTTCTCCCACGTTCACTATATTTTATTGTGCCTCAATTGTCGACTTTCCAACTTCCACGATATCATTTTGCTTACCAATAGGTCTTAATTTTAAATTTTAGGACTATATATATACACAAATACCATGATACATTTAACACATCAGAAAATAATTATATTCTCATGAAATTACAAGGACCACATCTAAGGATTTCCTACACTATGTTGTTTTACTACATTTCTATCTATTAAAGAGTTATTGTTGTATGTGTATCAAAAGGACTAGTGAAAGAGTATATAGAGTAAATTACTTGCTTACATCTCATACATAAGAATAAGGTTTAGGTATATTCATATACACATTTTTTTTTGACTTGCATGGGTGTTAACTTCTAACTTTTCATTGAATAGGGAAATTACCATGATAATCCCCTCAAAACAATATTATATTGTTTATATCATTGAAAGTCTCTTGGAGTGTATTAGGCATTGAGTAAAGGAGAAGAAATTATAGTAACATCACTCAAAAAATTTAAAATCTAAGATAGGTTCATATCGAGTAATCATTGATGAAGGGATTCATAGATTTTTATACTAATTTGACCTATTATGTGATTTTCGGATAAACTTGCCACTATTAGGACAAATAGACTCTATCAAAATAGTCTAATATTGGTTTAACATTATCAAGACAATTTAATTCTATTCATATCATCAGATCACAATCATCTTTATAAATTCTCTTTTACACTATTTATGGACCTATTTCTCAGTACTTATAGTGTGTACTAAAGTACATGTGAGTCAAAAATTAGTTATGCATCTAGAAACCTTTTTTTCAATTCTTTATATCTGAAGGTACTTTCATTCATCTATTTAGGCACATGTTAAGAATTTATTTACCATTTTTAGTTTATTTATATTATATTTTCTCTTTTTCCCTCTTTTATGGTTTAAGGTAGTGTCTTTTGACCTTCTTCACTTGACCAATAAAATACATTATAATGCTTTTATTTGAAGAATGTCCTATATTTCTTAAATAATCACATAATTCATTGTCATCATATTACTTAGGAAATGTCCTTCAAGCATCTAATTATCTAATGGGGGAAAAATAATCATGGTACAATCAATCAATATTTTTAACACATTTTATAAACTTTCACTTAATCTTGTGAATTTCCTATGCTATCATTATTCAGACAATACTAGCATATTAGATGGTTTCTCCACAAAATTTTCCATATTCATGGTCTCATGGTGAGTTCACCAAAATTTAATATGTGAAAGTGAGGTTTACATCAGAAAATTAATACATGTATCCATAAATATGTAATTAAATATAATAGTATGTAAAATAGTAAAATTAGACTTAATTGCTAAACTAAGTTCAATGTAATATTTGATAAGATATGGATTTAGAGGAATATATGATTTTAATGCAAATTCTTAGATTGTAGTCATAAATTTGACAATGTAAAATAAGTCACAATACCAAGATGATACGAACCTAGAAAAAATTAGTGAACAAAAAATGCTACCAAATAACTATAATGCCATTCCTATAACTAAAAGTATATTTCTAGTAGAAATAAAACTTATGAATTGGTATCCATATAAAAACTTTAACACTTTTTTATGCATTCTTGTAATAAAACTTAGATGATCAACAAAAAAATGTTTCTATAATTTGATGTCAAAAAATTATTTTGTTTTAAATATTAATATGGTTTTGAAGAGGGTTGGTAAATATTTTTAAATTTTGATTTGGTGGAACCACTTATTCATTTAAATTATTTTTGGTTCCCTCTAATTGAATTGGTTGTTATTAATAAGGTCTTATATCTTATACTTTAATGTGTAGACACCTAATTTTAGTATATGGAATATAAATTCAATGTTATTATTGAGCTTCCATACATATTCAGTTGAGGGCCATAAATCCTTCAATTTTCATCATTAATTTTTTAATAGTTTAGATTTGTAATTTTAAATTCTCAAGATACTTCATGATATTCTTGAAAACCTATAGATATTTATTCCTATGGTTTTGGTCACCTAACAAGTATTGAAATAGTTTGATTTTAGTTTGACTACTAAAATAATTTTGATAGTAGTTATGTTAGTCTTAGGTTCTTTTAGACCTTTCTCCCATATTCACTATGTTTTATTGTGCCTCAATTGTCAGCTTTCCCAATTCCACAATATCATCTTTCTTGCCAATAGGTCTTAATTTTGAATTTTAGGATAATATCTATACAAAAATACCCTAATACATTTAACTCATCAGAAAATAATTATATTCTCATGAAATTACAAGGATCACATATAAGGATTTCCTACACTACGTTGTTTTACTACATTTCTATCTATTAAAGAGTTATTGTTGCATGTGTATGAAAAGGATAAGTGAGAGAGTATATAGAGTCAATTAATTGATTACATCTCATACATATGAATAAGGGTTAGGAATATTCATATACACATATTTTTTTGTTGATTTGCATGGGTGTTGACTTCTAACTTTTCATCAAATAGGGGAATTACCAAGATAATCCCCTCAAAACAATACTAGATTGTTTATATCATTGAAAATATCTTGGAGTGTATTAGGGATTGAGTAAAGGAGAAGAAATTATAGTATCATCAATCAAAATAATTTAAATCTATGATAGGTTTATATCTATCAATCATTAATGAAAGGATTCAAAGATTTTTATACTAATTTGACCTATTATGTGATTTTGGAATAAAACTGCCACCTTTAGAACAAACATACTCTATCAAAATAGTATAATATTGGTTTATCATTATTGAGATAATCTAATTCTAGTCATATCATCAGATCACAATCATCTTTATAAATTCTCTTTTGCACTATTTATGGACCTATTTCTCAGTACTTATAGTGTGTACTATATTATATGTGAGTCAAAAATTAGTTATGCATCTAGAAATCTTTTTTTTTCAATTATCTATATCTCAAGGTACTTTCATTCATCTATTTAAGCACATTTTAGGAATTTATTTACTATTTTTACTTTATTTATATTATATTTTCTCTTTTTACCTCTTTTATGGTTTAATGTAGTGTGTTTTGACCTTCTTCACTTCACCAATATAATACATTATAATGCATTTATTAGAAGAGTGTCCTACATTTATTTAATTATCACATAACTCATTTCCAACATATTACTTATGAAATGGCCTTCAAGGATCCAATTATCTAATGGGGAAAAATAATCATGGTACAATCAATCAATATTTTTAACACATTTTATAAACTTTCACTTAATCTTGTGAATTTCCTATGCTATAATTATTGAGACAATACTAGTATATTAGATGGTTTCTCCACAAAATTTTCGATGTTCATGGTCTCTTGGTGATTTCAACAAAATTTAATATGGGAAAGTGAGGTTTACATCAAAACATTAATACATCTATCCATACAAATGTAATTAAATATAATCATATGTAAAATAGTAAAATCAAACTTAATTGCTAAACTAAGTTCAATGTAATATTTGATAAGATATGGATTTCGAGGAATATATGATTTTGATGCAAATTATGAGATTTTAGTCATAAATTTGATAATGTAAAATAAGTTACAACACCAAGATGATACGAACCTATAAAAATTTAGTTGAACAAAAAATGCTCCTAGATAACTATAATGTCATTCCTATAGTTAAAAGTATATTTATAGTAGAAAGAAAACTTATGGATTGGTATCCATATAAAAAATTTAACACTTTTGTATACATTCATTTATCAAAACTTAGACGATCAACAAAAAAATGTTTTTATAATTTTATGTCAAAAAATTATTCTACTTTAATATTGAAGAATTTATTTCCTAAAATATAAGTAAAAATATTAAATCTTTTAGTGGTTACGTACCCCTCACATCATGCACCTCAAAATATCCATTTCTTTCATTTTTAAATTCCTTTTCAAAATTTCTTCTATTTACTAGTGGGATTTGAATTTGAATTATACTATTTAATTTATACAACCATTAGTTGTGATAAGTCAATCACATGTAGAATCCAGTTAGTTGTGATAAGTCATTCACATGTAGAATTTAATAATAATCATTTGAAATATTAAAGTTTCTAATCCTTGAAAGATTCTTTAATTAAGTTAGATAGTTCATTAGACATAAATTAAACTTATCTTATGTGAAGTGGAATCATTTCTTCCCACCACTACAAACTTTTATAAGAATATAAATTAGAGGTACATTGACTTAGTCAATGATTAAAATATTTTACATATTTAATATTTTTATTTACATTTTTAGATAGACAATTAAATAGACCATGTTGTTATATTTCTCATGCAAATGAATTTTTAATATAATTTTTTTAATGTTAAAATTTGGGTGGTTTTCTACGTCAACCATAGATTATGAATTGAGTTGAAAAACAACAATGACAAAGATTTAAGAAAGGACAAAATCAAATCAAGAACATTGACAAAGATTTAAGCAAGGATATAAATAATCCAACCACATTCCTAATCAGATAAAGGGTCCCTTAATAAAGATTATCTTTACTTAAGTCTATGATTTCTACTAATAATGTATACCAAAGTTTATTTAATAGTCTATTATTACTACTAACAACTACATGGATAGTCCTTGCCTTTGTATTATAAATTATTTTAAGTAAAGTTTAAATGTAATTTTTTAATATAAGGTTAGTGCAATAATTAATAGTAGGAAAAATAAATTGCATCATCATTCATATTGTATCTAGAGCTTTATCTTAGAAACTATGCAACCTAAAGGTATTTTGAAACTATCCAACCTAAAGGTATTTTGGTTAAGTGTGACCTAAATATTGGTTATATGTCATTTATGAATAAATCTTGTTCACAAGATATTTTTCAGAGGTTTTAGCTTAGGAACAACTCTTAGTCAGCTACAAAGTAGATTAAGGCCTTACGTTGATTTAGTATAGAAGTTTTTCAAATCGTAAGTAGGCTTAAATTGTTATTGGAACTTGTGTTAAATTATTTTGGATGGTTGAGGGGATATAGATGGATGATACATGGAGATCAATCCATGGTTTCTTAGTTCAAATGGAATTTAATGACTCTAAATAATCTTTAGTCCTAGGAAAAGTTAGTAGTGTAAAAAACTATGAAAGGCTTCAATTACATCTATATGCATCAACACATTCCATTAATAAGGTATAGGGTCTATTCAAGTTTAAAAGATGCAAAATAAAAGGAAAGTTTCTTTATATTACTTTGTGAAAAAGTACCAATAATTATCTTATGAATTTCCCTACAAATTTTTTGTTATCCCTAGGCATAGTTGTAAAGGACCCATATTAATTCCATTTGAATTCAATCATGCATGTAAAGGTTGAGAAAATAAGGCTTAAATTGTTTGTCAAATTCAAACATAGAAATTTGAATCACTTTGCTTCAAAGTACAAATCGGTACTATATGTCAGGCCCAAATATAATAGGATGGTGTGAGTCAAAATCAAAATAGATTTGTGCACAAGGGTGTTCCCAATCAGCATTATATCATTTGGTAGTAGACATGTAACTAGGATTAAGTCACCAATAAAGAGTTCTATATAGGAGTGTGTCCTCACTAAGGAGTATATATATTCAGGAGTATCTATCTGTGTGCACATATCGATAGACTTAGAACTCTATATAACACTGGTAACTCCCAATAATAAGACCATTTAGTGGTTAGTTAACCATACTCAATATCTTGGGCATCTAAAAGAGTCTTTTTTTAGAGCTAAAGATATAGCTACTACCCAGTCATACCCACAACTGCTATGTATGTAATAACCAAGTGTACTTTACTGTAGACCACCCTGGCATCTATCTTGATGTAAATTTTGATCATGGTAAGATGGAAATAATAAAATTTTATTCATTATATATATATATATATATATATATATATATATATATATATATATATATATATATATATATATATATATATATATATATATATATATATATATATATATATATATATATATATATATATATATATATATATCAACCTTCATGTCATTAAATCATTTGATATAAAAGATGTCTCAAAGTGGAATTCATTTGTAACCATTTAAATCAACACATAAGGGAAGCCCGACCAACTGATATGGGATACCCAACCGATTACCAATGTAACCAACAATGATTCAGGCAACTCTAAAGAGTTATTCATCGAGACTCTATAAATTAAATCTTGAATTTAATAGTTATAGCATCAAACACTTGTCCCTAAGTATTTTAGGTATGCTTAGCATTAGATGATGATGATGATGATGATGATGATGATGATGATGATGATGATGATGATGATGATGATGATGATGATGATGATGATGATGATGATGATGATGATGATGATGATTATGATGATGATGATGATGATGATGATGATGATGATGATGATGATGATGATGATGATGATGATGATGATGATCATAATAATAATAATAATAATAATAATAATAATAATAATAATAATAATAATAATAATAATAATAATAATAATAATAATAATAATAATAATAATAATAATAATAATAAGAGAGAGATAGAATTGATATCAAATAATTAATATGGGTAACTTTACCATTACCAACCAAGACCTTGATTAAATCATTTAGTTTCAAGTCATTTATCTAACAATGAGTCAAGAGGAAATATGTGCTAACATTCCCATTCATAAAAGCCTTCATACCAACATTAGGAAAATCATTAAATTAATGTGTTATTACTAGAGTGAGTAATTTATACATTACTTGGGTTTTATCTAGGAGCCAAGATAGGAGTAGCCATAGTATTTTAGCACTTGAAAGATTTAACTTGCCATAGCCATTCGTCCAACTAAAATTGACTTAATTGCTTTAGTAATAAGTGAAAATGAAAAACAAATTCACTAGATTAAAATGATTTAACTCCATGTATTTACATATATACACCATATGCCAAACAACTTACCGGCATAACTATAGGCTTACTAAATAAAAGGTAGACATTATGTAAATCATGAATTTTTTTGAATTAAAATGATATGATCAGCATATTCTAGCTGTGTAGAATTATTTCACTTCAATTGATTATGACATATAAATACAAATTAAAATGAAGCATAATCATTAGAATAGGTTGCCTTCTATCAAGTGTGTATAACCAATGCAAGGAGGTCAACATACAAATAAGATAACCATATTGATAATCTTTGATATGAGCTAGAACCATCTAACTAATTATGAATAGATTAATACACCTATAGAAACTTTCCATATCTAACAGGATATAGAAGACACCATAATTCCATGGATATCTCTTAAGTACTAAATAAAATAATCATGAAGTACTTTTCTCTACTAGTGAGAGTAGATTAATAAATAATTATAAGCATTAGGTTAAACTTGTTTCAAAGAGATAATATTAGTTGAATTGTGCATAAAAGTCCAATGACTTGGTCCAATAAATAGAGCATCTATAAATCCTTGAAATTTCATTTATATATTCAACTCAAACATCCAAGGTTGTAAAGATTTTACCAAAGTAGTTTTAGCTATAAGGCATATCCATTAAGGATTAATATGATCAAAAGATAATGAAATAAAGTCATTCTAAGAGATGAGAATAGTTATAGTATATTTAGCATGTTTAATTACATGTATTCCAACAACAATATCAATTAATATTGATGTCACTTCGTATGGAAAAATGTCGAGGTATCATCATAAATAGAAAGATAACAATAATATGTTGTAACCAAACTTAGAATAATAATTTACCAAAGTAATGTACTTTTTACATAGCATACATAATCTTCCATGAATCATTAGCCATAAATTATGGTTGGCAACCTTCCACATGGTTTTAATAACAAATATCATTTACTAAGGCCAACTTCTCATACTTTTTAAAACAAGGAGAAATTCAAAAAAAAATCAATAACTTAGTAGTAATAATTAATTTCCCTTCAATACCAATTTACATCCTCATTCATATTAATCTAATCTTATTTATGGTTTGAATATAGTTGTATAAGATTATCAAGACAATCAAGCCCTTTCAAACTTAAACATATAATGTACCTCAAGTAGTTTACACTTCATGTCCATGTTTTAAACAAGAATAACAATAATAGTATAGTGTGCTTCCACTATGCCAAAATGGTAACGGTATAACATTATTAAATATGAAGTTAGAAGGATTAGAACTATCAAGAGTACTATTTTTCCAATGGAATCATCTACCTTTAATTAACAATAAAAATAATAATCATCTAATTCCATCATGTATTTACAAGAGTACCATGTTACAACCATTTAATATTTATGAAATATCATAATTATATACCAGAATCAACTGATGCATGATACCCATGCATTGTGATGCTAACCTATATGTAATATGCATTGCCATGAATGCATACCTCTAACATAATATTGCCACATCATCATAATCTATGTTACAAGTCTCATAACCTAATCATAGTAATTATTTACATTAATGAAACCACTATGACCGGCAATAAATATACAACATACAAAACATGTTAGATCCATCAACAATAATCACGAGGGTTTAATCAGTAGGAGATAAATTCTCAATCCATAAGGTGTGAAAACCATAAGGTATAGCTTGGTGAACCTAACAATCAGTGGACCTAACCACCCTAACCATCATATAGATGCTGGAATCATGCATTTAAGTTTTACCAAAAAATTATGAGCTTATATGTGACACAATCCATGGTCTAGATCACAATAATTAAACATTAAAAAAAGCAATGCAAAAAATCAAAAGAACAATAACGATAGGTTCAACACACTAATTGAGAATAATGACCTTTACAACACCAAAGTTACAAACAAGACCAAGAATAAAAATCCATCAGAGGAAGCATAGGAGTTTTAATCAGCCCTTTATTATCGTATTTGAACTTAGGAAGGGAAATTCAAGGATAAATCTGAGTTAATGAATTCAGAGCCTTAATGCTTGAAAAGATAAGCTAGATTATACTACCCAAAAATTATCATGCCACCTCAGCTTTACATAAGAAAGTATAACTAGAAAATAACTTAATACTAGAGTAATCTAGTTTCATCAAATTCAAGTGGGATTTAGATTTAATACCACATATCATGGATTAAATAAGGAATAGTTCACCAATCCCCAAAGTGAAACATTGTAACTAACAATTGATTCCCAAAGCAACACTCCATATCTCAGAAGCAATAAAAATCAATAAACCATTGACAAGATTTACACCATAAAATAAAATTATAATGGTAGTTCACATGAGTTTCTGAGGCTAAGCTCGACCAATAATGAAATCCCAACCAATAGTATACAACCCAATTACAATTGAAATGATAGAGTAGTGGGTAGGGTTCACATCATTACATCTTGGTCTATAATCATTTTAAGGGGTTTCCCAATAGTAAGGAGGATAAACACCATCAACATGACCTCAAAAAGTGGTGAACACAAGACAAATATGATCCATGAAATGAGCAACATCCAAGAACCATTATATCAATGGAGGGTAAAGACTTTTGTTTTAAACATTATAATGGCCTCCATAGCTCATATGGAATTAGCATCATCAAAAAAACAAACTTTAAAATCATAGACAAATGTTAGATCAACCTAGTTGTGGGCTTTGAATAAGGCACCAAAAAATGCAAAGGGGAAAGAAATAGTACACTAGTTTATCATACACAGATTAGGGTAAAATTAGTTAACATTGCACACTTATCAGTGCAACTACAATAATACAATGAAACTCATAAAAATTTTCATGATTTTATAATAACCATAGGTGTAACACTAATTTAAAATTCCCCACTTAAGTTTAAAAATACACATAACATGATATCTAGGGATCTAAATTTAATTGGTATTGGGTGTAACTCGATAGCCATGTTTTTATAAAAATCATTTAGTAATCCCACTTGCATTTCACCTAATAAGGTGCACATCAGAGGATATCATGCCATTTTAACCCAAAAGTACCTCAATAGGCAAAGTCAACTTAATCAATTAAAAAATATATCAACATGGGTTTACATCAAAACAAAATTTCATAAGCGATAGAAAACTAGCAATATCATATTAATTTAAAATTAAAGACGTCACCTACTTGTAGAAAAAATGCAAGCTTAGTAGAAGGCTGATTTATTTATTTCTTTCCTTATTGTCACCATCTCCCTGCATACCCAGGAGGACTCAGGACTTCCTTTCATATCCTATTTTGGTTCCTTTCCCAACTCCCTTCATGTCCAAGCAGAGTGCCATGGCCTCCATAAATAATAATAAAACTTGCCCCTGAATAATTTTAACTCTCACACCATGATGTTGGGTAAGGGCTCCATGTAGGGTTTTTTCAAAAAATGTCAATGCATAAATAATGGTGGCAGGGGCAGAAAACTAACCTATTAAAAATTTCAACTACCTCCATAAATGTTCTACCATAATATTTTCATAATGATCATGCCTAAGCTTTCCAACGAAATTACTAAGTTGCCAAGTCAAAAATAGGGTTAGCTACGTCAAGCCAATATGCAAAAACCAAGATTTTTGCCTCAAAATGATATGTTCATAATATGTTTAGGAATTCAATGAACCAAATCATTATAAATCAAGACATTTCAAATTAATAGTAATTATCATATGTTTATGAGAGTTAAGAACCCAAGTTCGAGTCTAACCACCCCAAAGGACCCACATAATGTTATAATGCCATGACTACGGTACAATAATCAAACAATTAAATATAACTGGAGGAAAGTGAAAGTTCAAACCAACAATGCCTAGGAGACCTCAACACAATCACACACACAAAAATAAATATGAGCACTTGACACAAAAAGGATAATCAAAGATCCCTTAACTAAGTAAATCCAAGCAAAGCGTAAAATAATGACATAAGCAATCACTCACATAATGACAAAAAGATAATAAAAGACAATGTAACTAAAATACAAAGACTCGATACAAACCATGGCTATAACAATCACATGTTTTACCAATCGGTACCAATCCTGATTGCTCATAAACTGTTCATTATTTTTCGAGCAGCCAAATTCCATCAATGAGCCTAGCTCACTTGATTTTTTCTTGCAAACAACAAATAGAAGAACAATAGTACATGCTAAATAAATATACACCAAATAAAAAGAAAATATGATATGAACATAATAAAAGAATATGTCATTCCTGAAGTAGGCATGTACATCTACTGATATAATGAGTTAATAATAACCAATAATCATGATAGCATAATCATAGCACCAAAAATAAAACAATTAGCTATAATAAGTGGTCAAAGTGTCAATCAGCCTATGACAACCCTACTAAGTCAACATACCAATAAAAGATATAATACACTTCGAGGCAAGGTTGTAACAAAATCTTTCACCTACATTAATCTTACTTGTCGCATAGATTATAATTAAAATAGAATTATAGATTTGGTCTCGGGGAGTTATTTTTCTTAATGTGACTTTGTTCATATGTGTAAGTATATGAGATGGCACTATATTATTTTATATTTATCTTTATATGGAAAAATCAATTTACTAAGATTTTCCAAATGATGTTTGTAACGTGTCTTACCGTCTTGCATTATTGTAGGATCAACTATTTATTGTCATTATTTTGATACTTCGATCAATTTTAAATATATTTTCATAGTTTTAAAATCAAGTGCATTTATATTTGCAATTAATAGAGTGAAATATTCCCCAATATCACCCCCAAGAATGTCTTTATTTATGTTTTAAACATTATAAAAGCTTTACATTTCTATTATCATAT
The DNA here is from genome assembly GCA_037957365.1 of Torreya grandis. Lineage (NCBI taxonomy): Eukaryota > Viridiplantae > Streptophyta > Pinopsida > Cupressales > Taxaceae > Torreya > Torreya grandis. The sequence goes on from JARHVA010006431.1 coordinate 533,542, forward strand.
ATATTCCTAATCATTTGATTGGTTGAAAAAAGTCTAACTAATTAAAAATTATAATCTTTTGCAAAGATAGATATTAGTAATAAAATAAATTTTTAATTAGATATGTTAAAGAGTATTATTTATTTAAAAAATATAATAAAATAAACAAATATGTACAATTTTTATTCAAATATTGTAAAACTGATTTTAATTTCTCATGCTTAAAATTTTCAATACAAATTAATTAGTTCAAAAAGTGATCCCTATAATTATAATCTTTTTCAAGGATATATATTAATAATAAAATAAATTATTAATTCGATATACTAGAAAATGTTGTTTCTTTAAAAAATATAATAAAATTAAAAATTATTTACAATTTTTATTCAAATATTGTAAAACTGATTTTAATTTCTCAACATTAAGATTTTCAATACAAATTAATTAGTTCATGGCCATACTTATTTGCAAATACTTATAAAATTAATTTTAGTCGAATGAAACATTCTTATAAAATATACCAAAAGTGTATATATATATATATATATATATATGCGAGTTGACATTATGGGATTATGCCATGATTGACATTAGAGAGAGAAAGTATATATTGACTTTATAGATTTGAATTGACTTTTAAAAATTTAATTTATGTTTCTCAAAATTATATTTGTGATTATGAAAAGTCATAAAATAATTATTTCAATATTTTATATCACATTAATCTCTTTTAAAATATTTAAAAAATTAATGACAATATTTATAATAATTAAATATATTTATATTCACAGTTAATAAAATAAAATATTCTCCAACCACCTTTAAAAATATATATTTTATATATTTTAAACATTATAAAAACTTCATAATATAATTTCTTTTTTAACAAATTAAAAAGTGATTAGTATGTCTCCTGCCAAAACAGGGACTAATAAAAATACACCAAAGTTAGGAAACGTCCTGTAAAAACTCTCTTTTGTGTCTGGGTTTGCCAAATCTGCTTTAGCTCCGTCTATTCTTGGTTCATTTCGAATATGAGTTTGGCATCTGCCCATGCCATGGAGGAGGAGAAGCTGTCTCTGTTTATGTCGATGCCGAATGAATATGTGGATGCAAATCAAGATGCCCAACTCCGTAAATCTGATAATCAGTTCAAACTAACTGATGATGCAAATCCAGTTGCACAACTCCCTAAATCTGATGATCAGTTCACTGACACTCACACTCCCAATCTGTTCAGGGTGATGCGTATTGTCCCCGACAAGCAAGAATACAGTTTCGTAGAAAAGGTACAACTTCCCGAAAAGGAAGTTTTAGGTCTCTGTAATAAGCTTGTGCCCGCCTCGGCTTCTGTTTACTTGAGTGACCCCCCTCGAATCCGTATCAACTTCGAAACATTAAATGGGTTGCACTCATCCACCGTGGGGTTCTATGGAGATAAGAGGATGATGATCCAAATCTTCCGCAAACAATGTCTGATCGGTTATTCAGTTCTCTCTCAGATGGAGGGGGGCAAATTTGAGCCTGGACTCTATGTCATCGTTCCAGAAGAGGGAGCTGGCACTGTTGTTGCTTTCTACTGGCACGAAGGTGAGCATTTCAAGGAGGCTTCTAGAACAGACCCGTCCTGCAATTTCATCAGATATCTGGTTGAGCTCTGTCAGTGCGTATATATTTGTGTGAAAGGGAGCTATAATTTTGGCGCCTTGGTTCCTACTGCTACCGGACCACCCTCAAAATCTGCGCGTACTATGGAAATTAAAGTAGAGAAAGTAAAGAACTCTAACAATGACGTGGAGCTTTTGCCCGGATTTAAAGTAAGAATCGGTGGCCAAGCGAAGGCTGGGAATTTATTGCCTCTATTTTCCGAGGGATATCACCGGTGTTGTTTACTGACAGCAGAGTACAGAGATCCACGAGCTTCTGCAACAGAAAACGTCGAAGCGTCTGTAGAACCTTCTGAGTTTCGCAACATCTTAAATAAATGGTCGGGCGAGTCCACTGTTGATTACTCAAGGATGAGTGACGAGCATTTTATCAATCTCCTCCAATATTGTTACCCAGAGGAATACCAGAACTACCGTAGGTGGAAGGACTCTTTCAACACCGTTGGTGACTCAGGCACTAAGTCTGTACAATCTGAAGAAAAAGAAGCATCTAAAGACCGAGATCAAAAGGCATTTCCAAACATAATGAACATAGGAGGTAAGGTAATTAAGTTTCTGGAAAACAGATTCAGACAAGGTGAGGATAGGTTTTTACAGGAGTCAAAGAGCAAGATGTCAAAAGATAGCAAAGGCGGTTTCCTTTTGGAGAGCATTTATATTGAAGAAGTTGCTGTTAAACGGCAATCTGGCCTGTGGTCTTATAATGAGCCGGTGCAGCTGAAGTTTAAGGTTTCAATTGTGAAGGAACAGAAGCGGGCCATTGTATGGAAAGCATGTGAGTTAACACCAATGAGAAAGGATATCAATGAATTGAACAGGAATCCTGAGCGTCCCGTTGTCCCCACATGTGGCGAGTCAGTTGAATTTATAGCCATCAATCCTGAATATGAAAGGTTATTTAAAGTTGTCGCTCTGAGCTCCGGGGTGTTGATGGTTTTTATTCACAACCTCAAAGATTCTTGCCTGCATCTGTACCGTTGCCCCAAGATCGGTTTGGACATAAATAACATGAGTCGTCCCATTAAAACATTTAAGAAGGGATTCGACTTGCTGGCTGTAGATGAATCTAAACGATTCATGGCTCTCTATGAAGAAGAGAAGTCCAAGATTGCAATATATAGGTTTGATGAATTATTTAAGGTGGTGTATCCATGGCCTGGAGCGGAGGTTCATCTAGAAACATTTACAGGGAGCAGCATCATTACCTGGATGCATTTAATCCCAGGGCAAAAGGAGGTGCTGTTAGTTGATAACACAAACAGGGTGAGGGTGGTGGAAATCCACGAGAAGGCAACAATGAGGGCAAAGCACATTTCTATTCCTTGGGCACAGCCTCTTTCAAAAGCGTGCATTTCTGCTGATGGATTTTTCCTCATTGTTTTCAGGGAATTCCAATCTCCAGTTGAAGGTGATGTCGATGTCATTGGTGATGATGCTGAAAGAAATCTTCCAAGACTACAGGTCCAGTTGGAAATTTGTGTTTTAGGTGATAGCATGAGCTACTTGAAGACCATCCATTTGAATGGAAATTCAAGTAGCACCATATGTGATTTGGAACATCTAGAGGTGAATATTAAAAACTTTGGATCACAAAGTCACCTTGTACTATACAGCCATACACATGCTCCTATTTTTCTCTATTCGCATGTTCTTAAAACTGTCTTAGCTGGAGAAGTACTAAAGTTGCAACAAGTACAAAATAAACCCAGTAAATTGGAAGAAACAGAAATTGATAGCTCGTGCACTTATTTGGCATATATATACCACATTTTTTACATATTTGGAACTACCCCTGCCTTGTTTCCAGAAGCTAAGAAGAGCATCACATTCAAAGTGTTACTAGAAAGCAGCACAGAACCCTGTCATGAAGATGCATGCATCAAATACGTACAAGCACTCCTCAGAAAACTCAGGAAAGGAAAAGATAAAAACTTTTCGAATATGATGATTGACTTTCAAGCGGACTGTGTGAAAAAATGGGAAACGGAATCTGGTTGCTTGGATTCAGCTCCAGCAGGTGACGAGAGGAAGATGGAAATGGGAATGTGGGTTGGTAAGCTTATTTGCCTTGTGTGATGGCAAACTGATTGTCTAAATCGTGCATGCATAGAGGAGACTATATGGGGACACTGTTGGTCCTGATCTACACCAGGTGTATTGTGAAGCCATTATAACCAATTCTTTGGGAACCTTTATTAATAAGGGTAATATCAAGGTCATCCCCAAGACTGGTGATCCTAAGATTATCATAAAGTGGAGACCAATTACTTTTCTCAATGTCTCCTATAAGATTATTGCCAAAGCTCTGGATCTCAAGGTGAATCACATTCTCTCCTTGATTGTTCGAATTGAATAAATAGGATTCATACAAAATAGGTTCATCCTACGCAATGTCATCATTATCTAGGAAGGTATGGAATGGTCTAGGCTTTCTAATCAAAATTCCCTATTTGTTAAAATTAATTTTGAAAAAGCTTATGATCGCATTGAGTGACCATTCTAACCATACTACATGCACTTGGGTTTGACCCAAAGTTTGTTCAAACTATTAATATGTTTTTTTAAGATGTAGGGATTTGTATTACTATTAATGGCACCCAATCTTCTCAGCTTAAATTGCATCACTCCATTAGGCAAGGCTATCCTTTAGCCGCTTCCATATATGTTCTTTCAGTAGAAGGATTTAGCTATCTTTCATCTAATTATACTGTCAGGGGTTTGGTGAAAGTTATCTCTCTCCCTCAATCAGATAGACAACTTTTAAATGGTCATTTCATGGACGACTCCTTTCTCACTATCTAAAAGGAAGAATAATCCATTAAGAATGCCATGGAATGTCTGCACATATTTTATTTAGAGTTAAGCTTGTCCATTTAATGGAAGAAGACCCAATGCTATAAGCAGTCATTGGGCCACAAATCTCCATGGCTTGAAAATTTTTAATGGCAGTGGATTCTACTAAGAGTCTAGTTTAATTTTATGGGCATTCCTTTTATCTTTTGGGCCTCTCCTTCTGACGTATGGTCATATGTATTGTACAAAGTTGAAAAAAACATTTCCTTTTGGATCATGAAGCCTCTTTCTTTAGCTATCAAGTTTCATATATGCTCTAAAGTTTTGGAATCCATGCATGTGTATTATTCCTCTTGTTAGACCCCTTATAATGTTTCCTATAGTAAATTACAAAATCTTTTAAGTTATTTTCTTTGGGATAATTCTGAAGGACACAAGGGCTTCCACAGAGTTACCTAGAACTTTTACTGCTACTCCAATAATGTTTGGGGACTTGGTCTCCTTGATATTAAAATCTAAGGACTTGCTCTTAGAGCCAAATAGATAATCAAATATCTTTTTTGGGATGAATCTTGGAAGATTATTCTCCTCCATTATATCTCTAAGGGTCTCCCCTGTTGCATATAAGCATGGTAAGCCCTGGGGCTTCACTGCTTACTTATCACCCTAGTGCCAATCAAAATTAATTTTTCCCTTGAAATTCAATGTTTATGGATGGCTTGGGAGAATATTAAGACTCACCTCGGTTGGGTTGTTTAAGGGTTCAAAAATGGCCTCTCCATTAACTTTCAGTCCCTTTGGTGGTTACCTTGTCTTAATTTTCATAATGTTCCCTTTGCCTTGGTCCATTGGGTTAAAAGACTTGCCTTTTTAGAAAAGGCATGAAGGTTATAAATAATATCTTTTATAAAGATATTAGGGTTTGGATCACTTGATAGCAACTTCAAAATATATATCAATTAATAAATTTAGATGTAGATATTATTGCATAAATGCAAGGCTCCATACCTGATAAATATTTACGTAAAATTAGAGTTAGTTATCTTGTTCTTTGGTGGAGGGATTGGCATTGGCTTACATCTACCCCTTCACATACTATTCTCCATGATTAAGATATTAACTTCTTACCGCTCAAGATATTCTAGTTGATATGCTCAATATTAGATAGAATCTTCATTCCCATGATGGGATCTTGGCCTAGTATTTTAGTACAGTATGGCCTGCTTATATTGAGCCCAAAAAAGCTCATTTTTATGGTTATTTTTTTATTAGGGCCTGCTTATGGGTGACCGACTTAAGCATCTAGGTGTGCCTAACTACATCTTATCATCTTGTCAACAACTAGAGACTAATAAGCATCTTTTCTACTTTTGCCCACATGCTCAGTTTGTGTGGCACTAGATTCATTCCCTTTATTAGTCTTTTCATCCATAATTATTCATGTGGAAGATGGATTTCTTGGGGGACTCAACTTTGTTTCCTGTAAAATATAATTGATTTTGCTAGATCTTTCAAGCTAATATTTTGTTTCAAATATGGAAAGCTAGGAATTATGTTTTCTTTAATCATGAAGAGATGGAAAAAAAATTATATTTCTAACGATATTATTGTTCACTCTAATGTCATTCTTTAGATGTAAATCCAAATATAAAAGGTCCATCTGGAGATCAACCACCTACAACATTTACTTGCTTAAAAGGGAAATGCTCTGTGTCTAATTAGCTAGGAACTTCCTAAACCCACATTACATCCTTCACCCCCTTGTGGGTAAGGATGTGGGCTATGATGATAGAGGTCTAGACCTAGATGCAAGAGTTACTATCCATAATGGTCACCACCTCACTAGCCTTCTACTTGTCATGGTGGTTTGAGTGGTTCCACATGATCTAGAGGTGATGATTGGGACTAGGTATCTCCTCCCCTATCCTGTTAAACTCCCCCTAAATTAAGCTTTCCTTATTATTAATAAGAGATTTTGTACAGCGCTGCAAATTGAATGGAAAAACTATTTTTCTTTTTGTTAAGGCTGTAATCAAAATACAGTACTGTAATTAAAATAGAGTACACTGCCTTCTTCAAATTTAATACATGATTTGTGTTTATTATGTCTATTGATATTTGGTAAAAGATGCAAATGATTTGGCTATGTTCTTGTTGATATTTCTTTTCTCTGTCATGATTATTTAAGAGCTATTTCAGAGATGATCATGGGGAGTTTATGGTCATCCAAAAGGCCATATGGAGAAGTCAAAATCTGTTTTAAATGAAGTTATTATGGATGATATTGATCATTTTATCCGAGATTTAGTGTAGATGAAGGTAGTAGAATTGAAATACACCAACACTAAAGAACAGTTGGAAGATATCTTCATGAAAGTAGTTGCAACAGATCAGTTTTTGACACTCAGAGATCAGATTGTAAGCCCTCTCAACATCAAGGGGGAGTTTGTTGGTAATTGATGTTGGATCATCCAGTCTCCTTTATGCAAGCATGATTTAGACAATCAATTTGCCATCAGTTTGAATTTAAACACTCAGTTAATAATTAATATTAGTCTTTATTTTTTATGTCAGTCTTTCTTGGACAATGAACAATACATGAATATTTGAAACTATTCTTAGACTACTATGTATTTTTAAACCTTTGTTTAGACTATTGTTCAAACAGCGTGTTAAACTCTCCCTAAATTAAGCTTTCTTTATTATTAATAAGAGGTTTTGTAAAGCGCTGCAGATTGAATGGAAAAACTATTTTTTTGTTAAGGCTATAATCAAAATACAGTACTGTATTAAAAACAGAGTACTCTGCCTTCTTCAAATTTAATATATGATTTGTGTTTATTATGTCTATTGATATTTGGTAAAGGATGCAAATGATTTGGCTATGTTATTATAGATATTTCTTTTCTCTGTCATGATTATTTAAGAGCTGTTTCAAAATTCACATTTGGTATCAGAGCATGGATTTTTTGTTTTGGGTTAAAGATTTAGTAGTTGGAATTTTGCCAAAAATTTATCATGTCAAATTCTAACTCCTTGCCCATTCCAGAATTTGATGGAAATGAGTATGATTATTGGTGCATCAAAATGATGACTTTTTTGATAGGAAAAGATTAGTGGGAGATTATTGAATCAGGTTATGCAGAGCCAACTGATTAGAGTGCCCTCACAACAAATGATAAAATAGCTAAGAAGGAGGCTAAGAAGAAGAATGCTCAAGCCTTATTTCATATTCAAATAACGCTAGATAAGAGCTTATTTCTATGAATTGTAGGAGCAAAGATAGCAGAGGATGCTTGGAAGACTCTAAAAGAAGCTTACCAAGGTAGTGATCAAGTCAAAGTTGTCAAGTTACAGACATTGAAGAGAGAAATCAAGAATTTAAAGATGCAAGAAGCTGAAAGTGTGAGTACCTATTGTGTCAAAGTAAAAGATGTGGTCAATAAGATGGCTACACTTGGTGAAATTGTGAACAATGAGGTTGTAATAAAAAAGGTGTTGAGGTCTCTCAAACCAAGGTGGAACCATGTTGTCATAATCATAGAAAAAAGCAAGAATTTGTCTACCCTTCAATTTGATCATCTAGTTGGATCTTTGATGTCTCATGAAGAAAGATTGAGAGATTCATTTAGAGAAAGTGAAGAGAAAGCTTTTTCCTCCAAATTACAAATCACAAAGAATGAAGATGCCAATAGTAGCATCAAAAGTAATTAAGGCCAAGGTAGAGGTCAAAATCAGAATTACTCAAGAGGAAATAGAGGTAGAGGTGGTTTTCGAGGAAGAGGTAGAGGCTGATTTGATAAAATAAATATTCAGTGTTATCATTGTAACAGGTATGGCCACTTTAATTATGAGTGTAGATTAAAAGAAGGTAATAATGGTAAAAGCGTTCATTATGCTCAAAAAGGTGATGAGAATCCTCCAGATAATTTATTTTTATCTTATGACAAATCTGAAAATGTTTCTAAATATGTTTGGTATTTAGATTCAGGATGTTCTAAACACATGTCAGGGAATGAATTTTTTTTTTCTATAATGGATGAAAGTTTTAAATCCAAGATCAAGCTTGGTGATGACAAATCATTGGAGGCTACTGCAAAAGGAGCTATGGAAGTCCATATAAATGAAGGTATGAAGAGTGTTAAAGACATGACATTTTATCCCCTTGTAAGTGCTCTCTATATCTCACAAACATTATAAAATTAACATGCAATTTGAATAAAATAAACACAACATTGTAAACTTCAACATTTAACTCTATCAACACACAATAGAAACTATTCATAGCTTGTCCCTTTTATTAATTTTATAGAAATAAAGATAAAATTAATAAATTTGGATCCTTGTTTTTAGTCATGGATGAAATATCACAATATTTTCCTATAGAAAAAGGAAAAAGATTTTATTTCATCTTAAGATTTCTTAATTAATTCAATCGACAAATCATTGGAGGTTGCTGCAAAAGGAGCTATGGAAGTCCATACAAAAGAAGGTATGAAGAGTGTTAAAGACATTTATTACACTCCAAAGTTAAAGCATAATTTGTTAAGTGTTGGACAATTATGTGAGAAGAATTATAAAGTTATATTTGAAAATCAACAATGTATAATTTATGATAAGAATCAAGGAAACAGGGTGGTAATAGTTATGCCTATGACAAAGAATAGGATGTTTCCATTGAAGTTTGGTGAACATAACAAGAACCTTGTCAATATGGCATATGAGGATACAAGTTGGTTGTGGCATCTCAGGTATGGGCATTTAAATTTTCATAGTTTAAAGATTCTAACAACAAAAGCACTAGTTTCTAGTTTGCCTAAGGTTGAAGAGCAGAAGGAAGTTTGTGAAGGATGTGCTAAAGGAAAACATGCAAAAGAGAAATTTCCAAAAGGCAATGCATGGAAGGCCCATTATCCACTCCAGTTAGTTCATTCAGACATTTGTGGTCCTATGCAGACAAAGAGTTTGGGTAAGTTATCATATTTCATTACTTTTATTGATGATTACTCACGACAGTGTTGGGTTTATTTTTTTAAGACCAAAGGTGAAGCTCTTGAGACATTCAAGAGGTTTATAGCCCTTGTAGAAAATGACAAAGGGTGCAAAATCAAATGCTTAAAGACTGATCATGGAGGAGAATTTTGTTCAAAATCCTTTCAAGGTTACTGTGATATGCATGGCATTAGAAGACAACTCACCACTGCATACACACCTCAACAAAATGGTGTAGCTGAAAGGAAGAATCGTATAGTGGTGGAGATGGCACGAAGCATGCTACAAACAAAGAGATTAAGTAATTATTTTTGGGGAGATGCAGTTGCTACAGTAGTATATATTCTCAATCGGAGTCCCACTAGTGCACTTGACATGATGACTCCATATGAAGCCTAGTATGAGAAAAAACCAAATGTTAATTATTTCAAAGTTTTTGGTTGCTTAGCCTATGTTCATGTACCTGATCAAAAGAGGCAAAAGTTAGATCCCAAAAGTGAGTCATGTATTTTTGTTGGATATAGTGAGGAAAGTAAAGCTTATAGGTTATATAATCCTCTCACTAATAAGCTTATTGTGTCAAGAGATGTGATTTTTGATGAAGGGGGAGTTTATGGTCATCAAAAAGGCCATATGGATGAATTCAAAGTTTTCATGATGAATGAATTTGAGATGAAAGATTTAGGCCTTATGAAATATTTTTTAGGAATGGAGGTTTATCAAAGGGAGAATAAAATTTTTATTTGTCAAACAAGGTATGCTAATGATATGTTGAAGAAACTTGATATGGTTGATTGTAAACCAGTCTCCACTCCAGTTGCTCATGGAGTTGTGTTGTGTAGAGATGATGGTGCTGAAAGAGTTGATGAGACAACTTATAGAAGTATTGTTGGAAGCTTAATGTTTCTAGCTCACACAAGACCTGATATTGCTTATTCAGTTTCACTTATTTTAAGGTACATGACAAAGCCATCAGAAATACATATGAAGGCAGCCAAAAGAATTTTGAGGTATGTGAAAGGCACTCTAGATTTTGGTATTCATTACTACACTTCTAAAAGGTTCAATCTTGTTGGTTTTAGTTATTCTGAATGGGGAGGTAGTTTGGATGACCGAAAGTCAACATCTGGGAATTGTTTTTCTTTTGGTTCTGGTTTGATTACTTAGAGCTCAAAGAAGCAAAGTATAGTTGCCCTTTCTTCTACAGAAGCAGAGTATGTTGCAGTCACTTCAGCAGGGACACAAGCATTATGGCTTAGAAAACTTCATGAAGAAATTGGAGAGATTCAAGTTCAGCCCACAGTTATTTTTTGTGATAACATCAGTGCTATTAAATTGGCCAAAAATCCAGTTCATCATAGTAGGACAAAACATTTTGATTTAAAGCATCATGTTATCCGAGATTTAGTGCAGATGAAGGTAGTAGAATTGAAATACATCAATACTAAAGAACAGTTGGCAGATATCTTCATGAAAGCAGTTGCAACAGATCAGTTTTTGACACTCAGAGATCAGATTGTAAGCCCTCTCAGCATCAAGGGGGAGTATGTTGGTAACTGATGTTGGATCATCCAGTCTCCTCTATGCATGCACGATTTAGACAATCAGTTTGCCATCAGTTTGAATTTAAACACAAAGTTAATAATTAATATTAGTCTTTGTTTTTTACATCAGTCTTTCTTGGACAACGAACAATACATGCATATTTGAAATTATTCTTAGACTGCTGTGTATTTTTAAACATTTGTTTAGACTGCTGTTCAAACAACCTGTTAAACTCCCCCTAAATTAAGCTTTCCTTATTATTAATAAGAGGTTTTGTACAGCGCTGCAGATTGAATGGAAAAACTGTTTTTTTTGTTAAGGCTGTAATCAGAATACAGTACTGTAATAAAAACAGAGTACTCTGCCTTCTTCAAATTTAATATATGATTTATGCTTATTATGCCTATTGATATTTGGTAAAGGATGCAAATGATTGGCTATGTTCTTGTTGATATTTCTTTTCTCTGTCATGATTATTTAAGAGCTGTTTCAGAATTCACATTGTGCCCCTTCAAATAGCTCGTGCAGAAAACAACGGAATGGTGGCTCTTAAGGATGGACTTCAAATACCCCCTTATATTAGCTATGTGGACAGCTTATCACTTGCTAATTCTATACGCTTTGGGTTTTATGATGCTGTTCTAAACAGTTGGAAGGGTAAAATTAAGGTTATATCCTCCAAGGGAAAACAAAGCAGCGGCAAGTGTTATTTGTTGAACTATCTATCAGGGTCTATCCTTGATGTTTCAGGTGGCAGGTGCACGGATGGTGTGTGGATGACTATCGCCACAGCAGAAGATTCATCACAGGCCTATGGCAGGTGCTTGTATGTACTCTTAGACTTTGAGGGACTCGGCAGTTTTGAGAGAAGTGAACAAGAGGACATGCTTCTCTCGGTTTTCAACGCTGCTGTCAGTAACCTCACAATATCAACAAAAAGGTTTGTTTGTCTGACCGCCAAAATTCTCGCCGATTTTGATTTTCATGCAAGCACAATACATTATGCATTACTCTGTGTTAAGGGGAGGAGAAGAGAAGACGAAATCCAAATTTATTTAGAATTATAATCTTATTTCACTAGCCCATTTGCTTTTTCTTCCTGTTCTTAGAGGATTTCCACTTGGACAAGGAGAACAGAAATCCAAATTTATTTAAAATTATAATTTTATTTCACTATCCCACCCCATTTGCTTTTTCTTTCTGTTAATAGAGGATAAGGAGAAGACGAAATCCAAATTTATTTAAAATTATAAATTTATGATCTTATTTCACTAACCCGTTTGCTTTTTGTTCATTTATTACAGGATTTACACTTGGACAAGGATACAGAATTGGCTTTCAAGGGCTTCCCAGGTGGGATCAGCCTAATCAAGCAGGACGATAAGTTATTCAAGGGTCTATTCTACATTGCAATCAAGGACGTGGATGGATCTGATATTAATGAACTTTTGCAAGAATTCCATGAGAAAATTTCTCAAATATGCAACAAATCTCAAGAAAACTTTATTGCAAAAATGTATGATGGGAATGTCGAGATCGCCGCTATGGCTCCTTACAATCGATTTGATTACCATAGAGAGAGCTTAAGTGAACTTGCAGCATCAGTGAGCAGAAGGGATTCTTTCTATGATAATGGCTCCACTTTCTTGAATGATATCAAGCTTATAATTTCCCACTTTGCCACCAAAGACTGGACTCACATTGACAGTAAGCGTGTGGCTCTTATAGTTGACATTCTAAGGACAAATCTCAAGGTTGCGGTAATTATGGGATGTATTTCTGTTACAAATACAAGTGAGGTTCAGGGGCTTATTAATTTTGATACTGAGGAAGAAATTCCAGATTTATCTGTTGCTGTTGGGGATTTAGCATGTGCTGTTAAAGACCGGGGCTTGTGTCTGGCACCTTCACACGATTCATCAACAGTTAATAGTATTAGTGATGTCTTATCTCGGCTCAGGTTAACGTTGGAGACTGTTTTACCAAAAAAGGGAAACAGCGGTGAATTTTGGAGTTCCATGTTCGAGAACTTCCTCCAGGTAGTGGGAGACAGAAGGCATGATAGAGTTTAACAGTGGATAAGTTCAAACACTAAAGAATTTTGTGATAATGAAGAGGTGAAAAGGTTGCAGTTAGAGGCCAGTGTAGCTTTGGCAGAAGTGAAACAAGGTCTCTCTGTATGTGGATGCAAATGTTCTCAATGTTTTTGGAGATGTGCGCTTGAAAAGGGGCATGATAAGGACCATTTTTGCATGGATAGTCATAAATGTATAGAAAGCTGCACTTATTGTGCTAAAAAAGGATACAACTTCCAGTGCGGGGATTTGGCAGGGCACGAAGGCTTTCATGACTGTAAAAAGAGAAATCACACTTGTGGAGAGACTTGTCACTTGATTGAAAAGTCATCAAATTGTAATAAGGTGTGTTCTTTTGGGCCTGAACACTGTGGCGAGCACAAGTGCAATTCACCGCAACATATGTGCAAGACAACATGTTCTCTTCCAAGCTGTAATAATCCTTGTGCTATGTCCATTGAGTCTAATCACAAAAAACATAAATGCTACGAAACATATTGCCAGAGCAAATGCAGTATAAATGGTTGCAGCAGGACATGCGGACAGAAAGATCACTTCCATGATTTGGATGCAAAAGCAGAACATTTGTGCGGGAATGAACATGCTTGCCCAGAGGAATGCAGCATGCTTGGAATATGTGAAATATCTACAAAATTAGTAAGAGAACCCCGCATTTTTGAGGGACAAAGGGGGTCTTTCGAGTACGAGCTTCACTCAAAACAAAATGGACTGCGAAAAAGTAGTTGTATTCCCATTCCTTCCTTTAAAAGGAATCATCAAGGCCCACATGTTCACACCCAAAAATTTGGTTCTGTGCACTATTGTGACACCAGATGCCAGGCTTGTGGTTACTTCTGTCAGCTTCCAGTAGATCACTCTGGCTTGTACAATACTGTGCATGGAAATATGAAAAATGTAAAATTCGTTTCGGAGGTTGAAGATATCGAGATTCATGATCGGAAGTATAAATGGGTAGAGAAAGGTGAGACTGAACTGTGTAATATGTATTGCAGGAAACAGGGACGAGGCCATATTCATTTGGTGTCTTGTCCAGGCCCCATGATGTGCACCGGCAATTTCTGCGATGGTTCCAGGCATGAAACTGTGAAGTATGGGCCTGACGTGGATGTTCCCAAAGATGAGATGACTCATGAGTGTTATTGGCAATATGTCGGATTTGTTGATCCGTACACAGAAGAAGATCGGGAAGGATTCGACCTTTGTAATCACTATTACAAACATGAGGAGCATGAAGAAGAGACACAGCCTTCTGATAAATCTTATTGCACCGAGAAACTTTGGCATTCTCCCCTTACAAGAACTGGACAAAATGAAAGGTCCGCCGGCTATACAACTGACAATGGCAACCGTTTTGCCTGTCGTCATTCTGAGAATATCCCATATCATGTCATTTTTGTCATTGACAAATCAAGTTCAATGGGTCAGTCAGATATCACCCCGACAATGGCAACGTTTAGTCATTTACATAATTGTAGGCTGGGCTGCGTATATGAGGCCATTTTGACATTTATAAAAACTCGTCTTAAAACAGTTTCTGACGATTCTATATCAGTAGTTCTATTCGACAAAACTGCAACAGTAGCTGTAGAGAGACAAGATATGAAAGAAATTGTAGTCAGTTCGCTTCTTCAGTTTCATGCAGAGGAATTTATGCATTGGGGACCAGCCTTAAGTGCTGTCAGCAATGCTGCACAGATAGGCCTTCAAGCAGGTCTTGGAATAGGTACGTATGGATTCGGTAATATTTTACCACTCTTTCAGGCCGCTGTTGCAATTCCTGGTTGGGGAACCAACTATTCCTCTGGCTTAAAAGCTGCGGAGCAATTAAGGATGAATGCAGCCGTAGACCCAAGGGTAAACCAGAAAAAACCAGTTTTTATCTTTTTGAGCGATGGGGAAAACAATGGTGGAGAGGATCCTCTCCGTTGTGTGAACCAAATGAAAATACGGGATCCCAGGATGGTAGTCCATACATTTATGTACGGAAATACAACTAAAACAAATATTCTTAAGAAAATGTCAGACGGAAGTGGCGGAGAGCTCCACCATACTCTTGATGAAATTGAGCTGGCTAGAAGCTTTGCGAATCTTGAACAAAGTCTCAGAATCCAAGTTTCAAGTTTTATGTAGGCGATCCTCGAGTCTGTAAGAACATCTTGCGCACAGATGGTTTCTTTTATTCAAAAGCAGTGAGTACTCTACTTTTGGTTTCTCTTCCCTATAAATCGTAACTTTGTCATTTGTAGATGTTTTTGACACTTCCATTATTCATTGGATTCGTGTTTTATCGTCTTCAGTCCTATTGTCCATTCTTGGCCTCCAATATCTACATTGGAATAAATATTTCTATGGCCAATGCGTAATTATCTTTCTTAATTTTACTATTAGGTGTGTTTTAGTTTCTATGCAGCTATGTTTGCTGCTTCTAGTATATCAGAATGGATATCCTCTTTGCAGCGCCTGCACAAGTTATATAACAGTAATTTAGTTGATAAATTATACCATTCAAGAGAAAATAATTACAAATTTACAACTGTCAAATTGCTCGGTTGAGTGCAATGATTGTTGGATAAGGACAAAATAGGGCATGTTCAACAAAACCTTTACATACAGGGTGAAGAAAATTATTTATGAACTTAACTTTACTGTTAAAAAAATTATATCTTCTTGTATAGCTGATGGCAAAATAAGCATAATTTTTTAAAAATATTTATTTTAAAAACATAAAAAAAATTAGTGTTAATAATAATATTATGTGACTTAACATTATGGATATGTGTATGGTTGTGGATATTAAAATTGTAAATATTTATGATATTTGTTGGTAATGTAGGAAGTGTGTTGTATTAACAAGACATTACTAAATGTTTAGGTTAGCCCTTCAAAATTATCATTTTTATGAAAATTAAATATCAAATTTAATAAAGAAATTGTTAAAATTAGATATAGAATCACTATTATTTTGAGGAAGGTTTTCGATATATATATATATATATATATATATATATATATATATATATATATATATATATATATAATTTTAAAGTGGTTTTTTTATTATTGTTTTAAAAATTTGTCCTTCTAAAAATAATATAGAATATAATTAGCTTATCTTTCAAAAACAATCTCCGTTGTATAGTAGGGAAAGAGATTTATAGAACAACACAACACTTTTACAAACTTATTTTTATTAACCATGGGCACTTAACTCCAAGTCAGGGAGCTTGATTTTGTATTTTGTTTTTGTTGAGCATGAGAACTTAACCCCACCCAGCTAGCTTTTGAGCCCACATAGGAATGGAATAAGAGATTTATATAACAACAGTTTTGCAAGTGGAGTCTAGTAGCCAAAAATTCAAGACAAGGAGTTTGACCTAATGATTTTTTCTGTTGAGCATAAGGACTTAACCCCATCTATCTAGATTTTGAAGTTGTATGGGAATGAGAGACTTATACAATAATAGTTTTGCAAACGGAATCTAGTAACACTCCAAAACAATGGATCTAAAACATACACAACTTTAAATTTTCAATTACCAATTAATCATAATTTGTATACCTTTCTTCTACCATTTTTTCAAAATTTTCAACTTTGATGAAGACAAGAAAATGACGCTGCAGACTATGCTCCTCTTATTCTATTTAAAATTAACACTACTACTTACAACATTGACATGTTAGTTTCCTGGAATTAAATTGTAAAAAGAGTGATAATATTATGGAACCCTTCTAAGGTATGCAACTTGCTCCACATAGGCATAGATCAATCAAGGATATACTAGTTTCGTAAAGGTAATCTAAAAAATTTACCACTGGTTGAAGTTAATTTATTATTTTATATAAACCTCAACTTCAATGTTTGAATAAAATTTTAGTTATATATCACTATCATAAAGTTGAGCTCCCCTAAATAGATCAAACTAGCAAGTGGCTAGGTCCTGGAAACATGGCCTCAATTCTACATAATAAATCAACTATTAAGTTACTATATATACATGATAAAGGTCATACATGAACATCCAAAATGAGAAAACATGAGTATTATCTTATATGCTTGTAATGCAAAGGATAGATTCCTCCTAGAGAAATCCATCCTTGTTGAGAATTTTTGCTATAGTAGTCAAAGAACTATGACGTGCTTGGATTAAAAGTAATAAGAAAAACGGTGTCAAGTTTAGTGAAGTTCTATATGCCAATCAACCCAATAAATAATTACCACATTAAAATGGTGAGGGCAAACATATAACCAAATTTGTCTGTTCTAAAGCTCTGCATAGAGAAGAAGAAAACTAAAATAGCCACATAGATCATTACCACCACATCTTGAAAAATATAAAATATATAAATCAAATATTCCCTCGAAGGCAACCCTCCTTGTCATTATATATATCTATATATATACCCCCTCTAACAAAATCAGTCTTGTCATTTTCAAATGATTATATGTGTGCAGGGTTAGAATACTCACCCTATTTTAGCAACTTGTCAATAGTCTGGATCCATCTCATTTTTGATAGTACTAAAATATAAATACAAAAGTGTTATTGAGGTTACTTAACAAATGAACCTCTAAAAATGGTGTATGATTTGATAGGTTCATAATGAATTTGTATTAGAGATGCAATAAGTAAGGACACCATTTCCAATAACCATGGAGATTCCTAAGAGGTCTAGAACTAACAAAGTTTTGTTAGTAACATTGTTTTGTTCTAAATCTTTCATCATCTTCATGGCTCTATTGGATTGTTTACTAGCTACTTCAAGCATATATGAGGATAGTTGATGGTCTTCTTTTTGCTGGTTGGATATCAGACTAACTTTTGTCTGGCATAAATTTAATGAATAAACAGGGAATGTGTCTATTAAGTATGGACTTTAAATACCTCATTATATTACCTATGTAGACAGTGTATCACTTGCTAATTTTACATTCTTTGGGTTCTAATATGTTGTTCTAAATAGTTGGAAGGGTAAAATTAAGGTTATATCCTCCATGGGAAAACAAAGCAACGACAAGTCTTATTTATTGAACCATCTATCAGAGTCTCTCCTAGATGTTTCAGGTCGCACGTGCACTCATGGTGTGTGGAGACGGTAGGGGCTTATACTTTGAGGGCCTTGAGAGAGAAGTGTACAAAAAGATATGTTTCTCTTTTTTCTCAACACTGCTATCAAAAACCTCACAATATTGAACAAAAAGATATGTGTCTTACTGCCACAATTACGGGGGACTTCATTTTTTTCCAAATATAAAACATTATACATTACACAGTTTCAAGGGGAGGGGAAAAAGGAATCCAAATTTATTTAACATTGTAATCTTATTTCAGTATTCCATATGCTTTTTTTATAAGAATTTCCATTTGGACAAGGATACATAATTGACTTTCAAGTGCATGCAAGATGGGATCAACCTAATCAAGTAGTGATTATTTAAGAGTAGGTATGGAATGAAATGGTCTTATGGATTTGAAAAATTTATAGCTAAAGAAATTTAAGAGGTTTGAATGTAAAACTAAATTAAAAAAATATTCTATAGAACATTTTTTATTTGTTTTAAAGTTCCTAAAATCTCTTTTCAGATGTTGTAATTTCTTGCCCCATTTGCTATCCATCCTCAAAACTCTTTCTTGAATGTAGCTACTTCGCTTATTTTTTAAGAAAAAAATCTATTTTTTATAGTTCAATAGATTTACACTTTCATGAGACCACCTATAACTACAAAATAGTTGCATTTTCCTCTTCCATGAGACCATTCTCTCAGACTTGTTCCATAGAGAAAGCAAATTAAAACTAAATTTTCTCAATAAGTAAAAGATATTTTTGTAATAGTATGGTTTCATGGGATTCTTTATTTTTCTACACGAATATTAAATCAATGTTTTCCAATAAAAATCATGAAGAAATTATATTTTAAAGAAAAAACAAATATTTGATCTTATGGAAGTTGTCATAAATAAACAAACCAAAAAAATAATAATAATAATAAAAAAAATAAAAATATTTACATATATTAAAATAAGATGACCCCTTAATATAACCTTAAAACATAAAATGATTTCCCTAAATAGTGACTACTCCACATTTTTTAGGAACTATTACATTTTGACGAAACCCTATGCCATAAAAATAGGGGCAATTGGCCCTTCCATGAGTAGGCCATCTAATTTGTAATACAACACAAAGATTGCGGACATTTTTTGTTCCTTGGAGTTTGTTTATTTAATTTGATATCTATGAAAAAATTAATTATGAAAAATGTCATTACTTATAGGTTTCATTAGGTTGTTTCACGATTTGGACCTTTTTTTTCTCCCTCTTGTTACATATACATGCACACCTATTGTCAAAACATTTTAATTTGATAATTGTGAAAATAAAATTTATTATGCAATGAGGTCTAATTGGGTCATTTTAGAAGGTGGGGTTTTATCTTATAAATATATATGTAAGTTTATTTTTTAACATTAACATTTGAAATATTAAAATAAAATATTTGGAACATTAAAAGAAAAAGTATTGTAAATATATAAAATTTATCAAAGCTTTTACAACTATTAATTTTTTAATTATTTTATTTCAAATAAATTTATTGTTTTCTTATCGTAACTAATTAATTAATTAATACAATCATTAATTAATTTTATAATTAATTAATTGATATTATTAAATTAATTATTTTATTAATATATTTATTTTAACAAATTATATTAAAATAAAAATTATTTAATATTCTAAAATTTATTAAATATAAAATTATTTATTAATATTTTTTATTACATAAACGCGTTAAGTATATATATAAATAAATAAATAACAGTACACTTTTAAAAAATTGAAATAAATTGAAATAGCATAAATAAAAAAAGGTTGTACGATACAAGCATAGCCACATAGCTAACATAAAAGATAGGTTCTAGAAAATACACCCTATACAACAGAAATAGAACCTAGTGCGCATAACCAGAAATAGATTTAAGAGACTAGTGTGCATAACCAGAAATGGATTTAAAAGACGTACTCCCACGTAAAGTAATCCACAAGGGTTATCTTGGACCATTTGAATTGTGACATAAATTTGTTTTTATTAAAATGAAATGATGGTTGACACCCTCTCCCCCACCAAGAAGAATTCTAGCGGACCCCAAACATTTGTCAATGTTTGTCTTTTACATCTTGTAGAGGTAGAGAGTGTGACAAGAAAGAAAAAGAAGGTGCGTTGCTTTCATATGTTTTATTGTTATTTGAAATTGAAAATTTACTTTTCCATTTTATGATCTTGTAATTGTGTTTTTATATTTACATTTTTGTAGATGGCTTTCTTTTTCACTATCAACTCGTACATTTTCATCACCATGGTTTGAAGTAGTGAAGATTAGAAATGAATGTTTCAAAATTTATATTGTTAGAGAAAATCAAAAGATTGTAGTTGGAAGAAGACACTCATATATAGTGGTAAGTTATTTTTGGTGGTGAGTGTATTTTATAGTTGTGTTTGGGTGTGTAGTTGGAAGAAAACACTCATGTCTAGGTGTAAGTTATTTTTGTTGGTAGTTTTATTTGATGGTTGTGTTTAAGTGTCTTTAAAATAAGTAGTAATTGTTGTTAAGGTTTTTTGAAGTTAATGTATTTTTGGTGGAGTTTAATATGTTAGAATTTATAATTGATATTGTTAGTTAAATTTATTATATTAATGAAACTTATTAAATATTTTATATGTTTATTGTTTAATAATATTGAAATTATATCATCTTAATGTTGTCGATGACATAAATTTATATTATTATTAAAATTATATTATCTTGTGGTGTTTATGTCATGATGTAAATTCATATTATTGTTTTACTTATATTATTTTTTGGGTGTTTAAAGAAGATGTACAATTTTATATTTTATTGAACTTATATCATTCTACTAATTTCATCTATTTTTTTAAAAATATGATTAACTATTTTATAAATTGTAATTATTTATCATAAAAATTAAAAAATTGAAATCTTTAATAAAAATATATGAAAAAAATATAATTATAAAATAATTGTTTGTATAATTGTTTATTAACAGTCAATTAAAAACAAATAAATATAGAATAGAGTTATATATTTATATTGTTCTTTATTTTACATGATAAAAACTATAGATGATGTAGCTTAGTTTCATTGAAATCACTATTAAACACGCTGATAACTGTTGAAAAAGGTTTCATTTCCAGATGAATGGGCCCGTAGTGGCCTCTCCAAAAGGTATCTAGTAAGGTGTAATTCGAGTTTAAGAGGAAATATCTTAGAGTATATTTCAAAAATACTGATTAAAGTTCCTGATTTTGAGTATCAAAAAGCTCTATGGCCAAGTATTGAAAATAATTTCTCCTTTATTGAGACCGTTCAAAGCATAACTGTGCTTGAGGATTGAATGCGGAAATTTTTATGTAACTTCTTTGATGAACAAAAACGATGCGGACAACGCAAAAATAAATAAATAAAGGTAAGCAACTTTTTAAGGTGCTGCCATGTTTATCTGTAAGATCACTTATATTATATGAAACTATTTTCGTATTAAGAAGGGACGCACTTAATTGTAATTCAAATATGTCATTCACATTTAAACTTATGACTTCCCAATTTTTTACCATTAAACAAACTTCTTTTTATTTTAATTCTATGGGCATAAGGAAGAGGATTCAACCCCCAGTTATTTTTGCCATGGCTCAAAGAAGATCACAACTGGATTTTTCATTTTACAATTTGTGTCTTTGGCTGCTTTGGTCGATAAATCCTTTGCAGCATCCAGCGTGGATGAGTAGGACGTTCCCAAATTAGTTAATGAGGCAGCATGGTACTGATGAAGGCAATCAAAAACCCGTTCTTCCATATCTTACATCTCTACAGCCACAGTTGCACTAGTACCAATTAGAATCACTGATACGAAATCATCAGAAAAAATCTTGAGGCGGGCTTGTATAAATCTCAGAATGGCTTTGAGCGATATCTGACTTACCCATTGAATAAGATTTGTCGATGACAAATATGACATGATAAGTTACATTCTTCGAATGACAACAGGAAAAATGATGGCCGTTGTCTGTGATATTATCTTCCGAGTTATATTTTTTTTTTGTTTATTTAATTTTCGGATGCCAGAATTTCTGTGTGTAATATGATCTAATAGAAGCCTCTGCCTCATGCTCGTCAGATTTTCAATAGTAACCACAAGCCTGGCATTTTGTGTCGCAATAGGAGGAATGGGAATGCAACAGTATTTGCGCAATCCATTTTGCTCTCACACATGTTCATATTCAAAAAATCCACTGTGCGGGTTCGTCTTATTAACTCTGTAAAGGTTTTACATATTCCCGGCATTTCACATTTCGCGGTACAGGAATGCTTATTCCCACGCAAATGCTCTGCATATGGATCCAAATCATGGAAGTGGTCATTAACTCCACATGTCCTGTTGCAACCATCTATAGTGCAATTTTTCTGGCAATATCTCTCATGGCACTGATGCTTTTCCTGATTAGACTCATTGGGAAGAACTCGCAGCTTGTTGTTAGAACTGCAGTTCTAATTTGTCCACTTCGCATGGTTAGATTCTATCATGCAAGCAGTTTGCATGAACATTAGTTTAGTGTAGTTTAGTTTCAGTTACAGCAGTTTAGTGCATGAATAAACATTAGTTTAGTTTCATTTTAATTTAAATTTAATTCTATATATGTAGATCTGTGATCGCTGTTTACACACAGATAATTAAAAAAATAAAATAAATAAAAGCAGATTCAATAAAATATGTTATTGCTGTAGCAAGGTTCGTGCATATTTTTTTCTGTTTTTTATTTGTGTCTACACTGACAAATTGGTATCAGAGCCTGCAAATCCAGGCAGAGAAGAAAGGTGTGATAAGAGTGCAGTCAGCATTGAAGATCGCTGTAGTCATCAGAGTCGAAGGTGATCTCAGCCGCTGTCAAAATAATAAGCACCCAGTAGATAAGACAAGTTGAAGATCCAGCAAGGAGAAATGCTGCAGCAACAGCAGAATCGTGCAAGTGCAGATGAAGAGAGAATGAGATTTATAGGTGGAGCGATCTGAATAGAAGGGAAAGGCACAGTAGAGGGCCAACATAGCCATTGGCAGAAGAAGTCAAAGAGTCACAAATTAGTCGCTGAGTTTAAAGAAGTTGTTGTCCTTTCTGAAAAGTTCAGCTTGAGACATGGTAACAAACAACAGCGTTTCTTAGCCCCAGAATCCTATTTTCAATGGTAAGAATTATGACTTTTGGGAAATTAAAATGAGAACATTGTTTTGCTCACAAGATGTTTGAGATTTGGTAGAAAATGGCTATGTAGAATCACATGATGAAGCAGCCCATCAGGGATTAACTCGAGCACAAAATGAAGAGCTTAAAGAAAATAAGAAAAAAGATGCAAAAGCTCTATTCATAATCCAATAGGCAATGGATGAATCTATTTTTTCTAGAGTTGCAACAGCAGCGAGATCCAAGTCGGCATGGAAAATTTTGGAGACTATCTATAAAGGTAATACAAAGGTGAAAGTAGCTAAATTGCAATCTCTTAGGAAAAATTTTAAAAATTTGTAAATGAATGATTCAGAGTCTATAGACCAGTTTATGGGTCAAGTATTGAATATTGTGAACCAAATTAGATCTAATGGAGAAACAATTACAGATCAGAAGATCATAGAAATTTGTTTCAAGAGTTTACCCAGTGAATTTGATGCAATAGTTGTAGCTATTGAGGAAACCAAGGATTTGGAACAATTATTAGTAGATGAATTAATGTAATCTTTGTTAACACATGAATCCAGAATGAATAAGAATAACAATACTTCTTTTGAGAAAGCTTTCAAGTCTCAGGTATCATTTGACAGAGGAGGAGGAAGGTCTAACTTCAGAGGAAGAGGCAGAGGCAGAAATGCAAGGAACAATCTAGATCAAGGTGAAAATAATAATCAAAACTACAACAATAGAGGATGTGGCAACAATCACTTCCAGTAAAATTCACAGAGGTTTGATAAATCTAACATTCAAAGTTATTATTGCAAAAAATATGGACATTATGCAAGTGAATGTCGAAAGAAACAAGGAGATGTGGATAAGCAGAATGCTAATTACACAAATGAATCTAATTTTAATTTTGGAAGCTTATTTTTCACTTGTCATGTTGCTCAAGAAAATGCGAGAGATATTTAGTTTTTAGATAGTGGATGCAGTAACCATATGAAAGGGAATAAAGTATTATTTGCTAGTCTTGATGATTCCATAAAATTTGAAGTGAAATTAGGAAATGATAATAAAGTGGATGTAATAGGTAAAGGGGTAATAAATATTTTGGCAAAAAATGGTGAAAGAAGATTTATTCTTAATGTTTATTTTGTTCCTGGACTAAAGCATAATCTTATGAGTGTTGGATAGTTAGTATAGAAAGGTTATAGAGTATCTTTTATGGATAATGTTTGCACAATACTAGACAAATTTTTGAATGACAGGTTGATAAAAAAAAGTGGAGATGACCAAGAATCGAATGTTGCCTCTTTGAATTCAATGCATCCAAGGAGAAGAGGAAGCCCATTTCAAAACCATGCATTTAGACCAATCATGGCTATGGCATTTAAGGTATGGACATTTACATTTTAGAGGTTTGAATTTGTTACAAAATAAAAATATGGTGAAGGGATTAACACCAATAGAGCGCCAGGAAGTTCATGTGAGAGTTGCATTTTGGTAAAAAAACATAGAGAGAGCTTGCCAGTAGGTGCTTCATATAGAGCAAGGGTATTATTAGAACTAGTTCATAGTGATTTATGTCGACCAATGCAAACTCCATCATTTGGAGATAGTTTTTATTTTTTAAACTTTATTGATGATTTGAGTAGAAAGACTTGGATATATTTTCTCAAGGAAAAGCTTGAAGCCTTTGGAAAATTTAAAGAATTCAAGGCTATGATTGAAAAGTAGAGTGGCCTTTACATCAAGGTACTTAGATCAGATAGAGGAGGTGCATATATGTCTAATGAATTTCAAGATATTTACAGATATCATGGCATTAAAAAGTAACTGACTACAAGGTACAAACCACAACAGAATGGTGTAGTAGAAAGGAAGAATAGAACAATCATGGAGATGGCTAGAAGCATGTTGAGGGCCAAACATTTGTCAAATGAATATTGGGCAGAAGCAGTAGCATGTGCAGTATATATTCTGAATAGAAGTCCAACAAAGAGTGTCAAGGATCGAATTCTACAAGAAGCTTGGAGTGGTAAGAAGCATAATGTACATCATTTCAAAAAATTTAGTTATATTGTATATTCTCTTATACCATCTAAATTGAGAATAAAACTTGATGATATAGGTGAGAAATACATTTTTATTTGCCATAGTGAAGAATCAAAGGCTTATAAGTTGTATAACCCCATTTCAAAGAAAGTGATTATTAGCAGAGATGTGGAATTTAAGGAAGAAGCATGGCATGGAAGCATTGATAGAACCATCACAATTGGAGTACCAATTATCCAAAATAAAGAAGAATATGAAGAACAAAATTTGCAAGGTGATCAATTATCTTTGCAAGCAAGAACAAGCACTCCAATAAGAACACCTAGGAGCTTAGCACAAGGTGAATAATCTAGTCATGCATGTCATCCTACTCCCAATTCACAAGTAAGAGATAAATTAGATTTAACTCTTACCACCTTAAGATCAAAATTTAAAGGTAAGAAAATGAGAAACTTGAATGAAATTTATGATCAAGAAGAAGAGAATTTACAGTTTTCAAATTTTCCCATTTTCCATCATGATCTTGTGTATTATGAAGAAGCAGTTAATGAGGATCATTATATAAAAGGAATGGATGAAGACATGAATGATATTGAGAGAAATCAAACATGAGATCTAACTAATCTACATAAAGGTAAGGATTGCATAGGATTTAAATGGGTTTATATGACCAAATTTAATTCAAAAGGTAAGATTGAAAAGCACAAGGCAATGTTAGTAGCAAAAGCTTTTGCACAAGAACATGACATTATTTATAATGAAACATTTGTTTCAGTTACTAGGCTTGATACTATTAGAATAGTTTTAGCAATAGCTACACAAAATAAATGAAAAGTATATCAAATGGATGTCAAATCAGCTTTTTTGAGTGGTTTTGTAGATGAAGAAGTGTATGTGAAACAACCATCAGGTTATGAAGTGCATGGACATGAAAAAAAAGTCTACAGATTGAAGAAGACCCTTTATGGTCTCAAACAAGCACCAAGAGCATGGTATAACAGGATTGATTCATACATGACAAAAAATGGATTCAACAGAAGCAATAGTGAGCCTACATTATACACAAAAATCAACAAAGAAGGTCAGATTTTCATTGTGTGTTTGTATGTTGATGATTTAATTTTCACTGAAAATTTGTCTATAGACACATTTAAATCAATAATGATGAAATAATTTGAGATGACAGATTTGGGATTAATTAATTATTTTTTGGGCATTGAAGTTGTACAATAAGAGAAGAAAATTTTTATTTGTCAAACCTAATATGCAAAGGATGTGTTAAGGAGGTTTAAGATGTTGAATTGTAAATCAACACCTACACCAATTGATACAGGGACCAAAATTAGCAAAGAAGACAATGGGCCTAATGTTGATTCTAAAACATTCAAAAGACTAATTGGTAGTTTGATGTATATTACAGCTACAAGACCAGATATCATGTATGGGGTCAGCTTAATGTCTAGATTCATGGAGTCACCAAAAGACTCACATTGACAAGTTGGAAAGATGATATTGAGATATGTGGCGGGAACAAAAAAATTTAGAATTTTATATCCCACAACAAATGATTTTCGTTTGATTGGTTATACTGATATTGATTTTGCATGTAGCATTGATGATATGAAGAGTACTTATAGACATGCCTTTCATTTTAGAACAGGGGTGGTCACATGGGCATCCAAAAAGCAACCCATAGTGACACTTTCATCAGTTGAAACAGAGTATGTAGCAACCACATCAGCAGCATGTCAAGCAATTTCGATGAGGAGAGTATTGATAGATTTATTGCAAGCACAAGTGTCAACACCAATCTTTTGTGACAACAAATCAGCAATTTCATTGTCAAAAAATCATGTTTTTTACAACAGAAGCAAGCACATTGATACAAGACTTGATTTTATCATAGAGTTAGTGAACAATGGAGAAATTTATTTGGAGTTTTGCAAATTTGAAGACCAATTGGCAGATATATTCACAAAGGTATTAGTAAATGAGAATTTTTATTATCTAAGACAAAATTTAGGCATTGTAAATGTTGAAGTAGTTAGTGGTAGAAATTATGGGAGAGTGTTAGAACTGCAGTTCTAATTTCTCCACTTCGCATGGTTAGATTTTATCATGCAAGCAATTTGTATGAACATTAGTTTAGTGCAGTTTAGTTTCAGTTACAGCAGTTTAGCGTATGAATAAACATTAGTTTAGTTTCAGTTTTGTTTAGATTTAATTCTATATATGTAAATCTGTGATCGCTGTTTACACATAGAGAATTAAAATAAATAAATAAATAAAAGTAGATTCAATAAAATATGTTATTGCTGTAGCAAGGTTCGTGCATATTTTTTTCTGTTTTTTATTTGTCTCTGCACTGACACTTGTTGCAGCTTGAATGTGAACATGCTTTCTTCCAAACACGTTTGAGCGAATTACAAATGTGCTGACCATTGTATTCACGCCTAAGAGTACATAATTCATTACAATTCGATGACATTCAAAACGAGTCACAGGTCTCTCCTCAAGTGTGCTTTTTGTCTTTGTAGTCGTGAGAACCTTCATGACCTGCCAAATCCCTGCATACGCTTAAGCTTTGAAATCCATCTTGCTCTCCCCCTCTTTGACCACAATAAATGCAGCTTTCTGTACATGAATGACCACCCATTCAAGAATGTTCCATGACAGATATACAGTGGCCTTTTTCAAACATACATCTATAAAATCACTGAGAACATTTCCATCCACACACAAAGAAACCTTGTTTCGTTTCTGCAAGAGCTACAGCGGCCTCTAACTGCAACCTTTGCACCCCGCCACTATAACAAAACTCTACAGTGTTCAAACTTATCCATTTTTGAACTCTATCACGTCTTCTCTCTGTCAATGCCTCAAGAAAGTTCTCAAACATGGAAAGCCACAATTCACCATTATTTCCTTTTCTGGGGAAGATAATCTTTAGTCTTACCTGAGTCGAGATATAACATCTGCATCAGTAATACCTTTTGAAGATTTCCTCGTAAGTTCCAGATACAAGCCTCAATCTGCAACATTGCATAAGAAATCCCAAACATAAACAGGTAAATCAGCAACTTCCTCCTGCGTGTTGATTTTAAAAAGCACCTGAACTTCTTTGATAATTGTGACATAAAGACATCCCATACTCACAGCAAACCTGATATTTCTACATAAAATATCGACGATGATGAGAACACGCTTGTTATCAATGGGTGTCCAGTCTTTGGCTGAAATTTGAGATATTAAAAGTTTCAGATCTCTCAAAAAACTGAAACCTTCATCATAGCAAGACTCTGTTTCAATGGCTGTTCCAGCTAGCTCTCTTAAACTTTCTGTATAGTAATCCAATCGATTTTAATAAGCCACAGCAGCAATCTTTACATTCCCATTGTACATTTTTTAAATGATTTTTTAGATTTGCTGCATATTTAAGATATTTCCTTTTGGAATACCTGAATAAGTTCTTTTGCATCCTATACATTCACGTCTTTGATGGCAATGTAAAATAGACCTCCGAAAAACTTTTTGTCCTGATTGAGTAATTTGATGCCTACCTGCCTGAAAGCAGATTCAGTGTCCTTGCCCAAGAGAAAATCCTCTTATATCAATCAGAGGGTGGTTTCATGGTGGGGCAACTGCAACTATTTTGCAGTTATAAAAAATAGAATATTTTCTTGAAAAATACGAGCAACATTGCATAGGAGAAAGATATTGGTAGCAGTTGGAGGCAAAAACGTTGGAGCACCTGCACAGAATTTTTAGGCACTTTACAATTAATAAAAAGTATTTTATAAATATATTTTTAATTTAGTTTTACATTGAAACCTTCTAGATTTTCTTTGCAGATATAAATTTTACAATTTTTAAAATCCATAAAACAGTCATTTCCTACATATCCAATCCTAAATAATCTCTACAGTACCTGCAACTATTTTTACAATTAAAGTGCATTACTAATAGAATCCCAATCCAAATAAAATACAAGAATTTGTACAACGCTGATGTGAAATTATCCAAAATAATTGTAAGTAGAAACGTTATAATTAAACATTAAAGACAGCTATAACTATTGTACACTTATTAGGAAAGGTTGAAATATTTGTGGAGTTTTTTCTCCAAAAACATATCTAAATGTTAACTGCCCTATTT
Organism: Torreya grandis; assembly: GCA_037957365.1. Classification (NCBI taxonomy): domain Eukaryota; kingdom Viridiplantae; phylum Streptophyta; class Pinopsida; order Cupressales; family Taxaceae; genus Torreya; species Torreya grandis. The sequence continues at coordinate 563,058 of JARHVA010006431.1, forward strand.
AGTAGAGATGAAAGAACCCACTTGTTAAAAATTTAACAGCTGAAGAACTGTAGTTTGTTTTAAGGAGTTTTATTATAATGTTGTATTTGGGAAGAGCCCTGAATATTATTAATATTATTTATAGTACTATAGATTTGTTGGAAACGGCTGCTGTTCACATTTTCTTCATGTCTCTCTATTGTTCTTTAGATGAACATGTTTATGTTTTTTTAAACAATTTTAATTTAGCTGTTATGAATTTCTTTTAGTATCAGATTTGTTTGTTCTTTCTAACTTTGGCCATTCTATTCTGTTTGATAATTTACATCAAGTGAGTTGATTTACAGTTTTTCAGAAAAGATAGCTTTGTCTGCATCAAAACTCTCCATCCTTGAGAGCTACCATTCCATTGTTTTCTGTACGAGTTTTTTGAATGGGCACAAGGCAAACGCACTTTCTAAGCCAAACTCCCATTTTCATCTCTGTTAAGTCATCTGCTGGAACTGACTTCAATCTAACAAATTCTCCTCTTTTCCTCTAAATTGATCGTGGAAACGAAGATTGATATCTGATTTTTTTTTAATCTTTTCCTGTCCTCAGTTGTCCGACGAGTGCTTCCAAGTACACGATGCATGCCTCTCCATTACTAGGATCTATGCTGCTTTCTAGTACTATTTTGAAAGCGATGCCCCTCTTATTGTCAGGAACTAATACAGGAGTTGTTCAAAACATGTAAAAAATATGGTATAGGTATTGCAAATACGGGCATGACCCATCAATTGCTTTTTCTTCCTGATCAAGAATTTTTTAAAGTACATGTTGCAGCTGAAGAAGTTCCGTAGCTAAGGCAGTTTTAAGAACAATATGGGAAGAGAGAAATGTGTGGGCATCCTCTTCTACTCTCTAAACACTGATGTATTTTGACAAAAGAGACTGTTGTTCACTTGTTAAAAAAATGCACAAAAACAGAGCATACCCATATGCATTAAAATCGAAATAGTATTAGCCAAAAAAACAAAAAGCTGATACACCATATGCTCATCTACGACTTTTTAATGCTCTGTTTATTTTTTATTTTTTACTTTATTTGTTTTATTTTTTTAAAATCCAGCAAGTTTTGGGAAGTACTTAGCCACAGTTGAATTTATAAAACAAAACATTTTCTAAGAGACTAGTTGGAATAATAAATGTAGGTACTTGGGTTGTCCAGGTAATATATGGTGAAGGCAAGTCATATTTCCAACAGCCTTCTTTACCCTTGACATTCCATATTAGTGAGACGCAAGTTTTCTATTGAGTCGATTAAAATATTCTTTTTGACAATACTTTTGTAAATATATCCGTACGTTGTTTTTTTGACCTAAAAAAAATTAAATTTAGTTTTCTACTTTTCAACAAGTTCTTTTATAAAGTGATATCATATGATTATGTACTCGTTGCATCCATAAAAACCTAGATTATTTGATAGAGCTATAGAAGATCTAGATTCTCACAAAAGCTTGTTGTTCTTTCTTTGTGATTGTCATTGAAATTTGGTACGATTTGTCTGATCCAAATAAGTTGACAAGACAATGAATTTGTTGTTACATACTTAACTTCTATTATGGAAAATGATACAATGGTTGTTTCTTTGAAACACATGAGATAGATACAAATCCAATCTAGAAACATATCCCGATGTACTCTTTATGTCATCAATATTGCTTGTCAATCACTATATGTATAAACAAATAACTCACAATTATTAGATACAATATACAAAATCCCATGGCCTTTGGTGCCATTGCTATATTCTAAGATTAATTTCCCTACATGCTAGTGTGTTTTCTATAAAGTTTTTATGCACTAGAGATTAGACTAATTACGTACATAATGTTAGGTCTTGTTGCTATCAAATGCATTAAACTTCTAACAAAAATATTATATAATGTTAAATCCACATTACTACTATAATCATCTTTATCTTCAAACCTATTTCTTCTAGTGTTGATGTAGGTTTACTATACAACATTCTAAAACTCTTCAAAATATCATTTGCATACTTAGATTGAGATATGAAAATACCATTATGATGTTCGTTTAAACTCAATAGAAACAAAGTATTTCAATACCCAAATTCGTCATTTCAAATTAATTTTTCATTAGTAATGAAAAATTTATTATAATTTTTTTTTTAATTTCTAGTAAAAATTAAATCATCTACATATAATAAAGCAATTAAAAATTTCCCATGATTATTGGCTTTGATATAGAGTGTCAATTTGTTTCTACTCTTGCTAAAACCATTGCTAAAAAATATGAGTTAATGTAGTTGTACCAAGCCCTAGGCACTTGCTTGAGTCCATACCTTGCTTTCTTAAACTTATATACCTTATTTTTATGACTTGTAATCTCATAACTTAGATGTTGTTACTCATACACTTGAGTGATGTACAAAGTTGAGGGATAAAAAAAGGGTCATTTTTGAAAAATTTGTCCATAGCTTATAAAGGGCGAACACCCTTTTAAAAAAATGTCCATGCTCTTTGAGAAAAGACCCAAGCTTGGATTTGAATTGACTTGGAATACTAAGCCCAAAGGGTGTGTATTCTAGCTAGTGCAAAGGGTACACACCCTTTTATTATAAAGGGCATGCACCCTATGCAATATAAGGGGTGCATGTCCTTTGAATTGGAGTGCATAGTATTTTTTTTGTTTGTCTTACATTTTGTATTTGATTTGGATTGTATATATAGTAAAATAAATATTTATGTATATGATATGTTCTCATACATTAAATTAATTTTACTAAATATAATAAATTATGGCCACTCTAGGTCTTTTGAAACCAATTCTAGAGTTGTATGAGTTACTATTTGGAATATAGTTTTTCAAAATTTAGCTTAGTCAATATCTAATCATTTTCAAAATGTTTGAATTGAATATAAGGTTATCCAAGTGCAAATTTTGTACCTGACATCTTTTAATGGTCATTTTCTAGGTTATTGGACATTCCATATTAATCTAAGAAATTTTTAGGTGTTTAAAGTATACCAAAAGTTAATTTTACAAATTTCACATCTCAAAGATAGTGAGACTTGTGAGGATATTGACACCAAAATTCACATACACACTATAAAATTTAGACCATTTAAAGTCACCTTTAACTCATATTAAAGTCGCATAGGCTTTTATTTATTGAAAATTATAACCCTTAAGTTAGATTTCAAGTCATATGAGGGAGATGTCAAAAGAGGGTGACATTAGGGTGTATATATAACACAAGACTTTATTAGGCATCATTACAATAATCTTCTATGTGACTTTGGTTGAATTATGACATGTCATTGAGATATCTTTAGTAAATGATGTTTGCATGTCATAAAGGGTGACATTAGATGTATTTAGAGATGACATTGATGATTTTTTAAACTTGTATTAGTGCTTAATGTGTAATGGTTTAACTACACACACTTATCCTTCGCACACCTACAAGGATTGACCAAAACTTAGTTTGCAGTCTTTCATGCCACATTCAATCCATACATATAAAAGTCTTGTGACACTTTTGCATATATCATCTTAAACCTAATAAAAATATTGTGCACTACCACATTTCTTTGCAACATTTCACATCTGTATAGATCCTCTTGGACCTAACATAACTTATGCAATATCTCATATGCACCATGTGTGTGTCTTTTCATCACACTACATCCATGTGGCTTTACAGGTAGAATTTTTCAATTTAGTGACATGTTAGGGAATCCCTTATAGTCACCATTTGACTAAGAAAGTCAACCACCACACACATATAATACACTTAACCATTTAATGGAAAGAATATTAACAGACTTGTAACTCATTTTTTTTTAACATTTGATAATTATAATTATCTTCTTATATTTTGTGCATAAATATGTAACATATGCATCTAGATTGAGGTTGATCATATATATAACTGTAGTGATAAATAACATTCTTGAGTATATAAACTTTCTCATATGCATTATATTCACACATTTAGTCAGAGTAAATCAAAGCAAGTTTTTCCCATATTGATTATATAGATGTGCATTGCTAGCCTTGTTGTATAAATTTTCATCTATGTACCTTTGCCCTAGCCAATCCCATTGTATATAAGTTGAATTTCCTATAAGTATCAGTCTGCTAATTACTTATAATTATGGTGGTTTACTTTATAAGATGTAACATGTGCATACTTCATATCCTCAAAGTTTATCTCTAAATACAAGGTTATCCCTTGTGCATAAGATCGCAAGACCTATGGCATGGATATTTTTTATCAAATCATATCGCTTTTATATTTTTTTGAACATGTCAACAGAAAAAGAGGAGGGATTACTAGTCATATTTATTTATTCTTACCTAGAAGAAATCTATGGCAAAATTAGTATGATGCCCATAAATAACCTAAGGTAGCCCCATACATCCAAAATCTCTTTACGAATGCATTAGAAGCATAGCACACCAAAATATTTATCCAATTATGTGAGTTGATGATGAATATTAAGCTAACACATTCAAAATCTATCTCACAACACACTTAGTATTTTTAATAGTATTATCGAGTTTGAATATATATTAGTTTTTTAATTTGTGTTTAGGGTGTTTGATATGCCCTATTTGGGAGCCCCATGTAACTAATGAAGAAATTTATTTCACATGAAAATAAAATAGGTCATACCAAGTCTAAATATATATTAAACTGTCGTATTTTGTATTTAATGGGATAAATATACCTTATTTTAGTTCCATGTACAAAAAATCAAGTGATTAGTTGCATGAGGCACTAAAATTAGGAATATCAAGTGTTAACTTACATTATTTTATCATTTTCATATTTAGTGGATTTAATATGCCCTATTTGAGTGCCTTATCTAATTAATCAAGTGATTGGTTGTATGAAGCACTCAAATAGGGCTAAATTTACATTAATTTACCACATTTATCTTTAGAGGATGACATATCCTATTTAGATTCTATGTAAAACCAATCAAGTGATTAGTTACATAAGGGACACATGTAGGGCATGTATCAAGTTCAAATTTCTATTAGGTTAACTCAATTTAATTTAGAAGGGCTGATATGCTCTATTTCAATCTACTGTGTAAATATTTGAGTGATTAGTTACATGGGTCATTCAAATAGTGCATATTGAGTCTAATTTTATTTTAAGCTATCACATTTATGTTTACCAGGACCAATAAACCCTATTTGAATGTTTTGCATATCCAATCAATCAACTGATTATATGAGGCACTCAAATAGGTCATATCAAGTCTAATGTTTTATAGGTTTTTACTATTGCTTTGAATGGACTTGTTATGCCCTATTTTAGAGTACCAAGTTTTCAATTTTTTGTTTAAGGGGATTGATATGCCATTTTGAGTGATCTTATAAATAATCAAGTGATTGGTTGTATGGAAAATTCTAATTGGACATATTGAATACTAATTTACATTAGGTTATTGAAATTATATTTAGGGGGCTATATTTTTCCTATTTGAGTGTTTTTTACAATGATTTAAGTAATTGATTTCAAAAGGCATCCATTTTTGGTATATCATGTGTGAATTTACAAATTAAATTGTTACATTTGTCTCTAGGTTGCTCAATATTCCCTATTTGATAACCGCATGCAACAAATTAAGCAATTGGTTACATATGTTACTCAAATAGGGAATATTGAGTTTGAATTTACATTAGGTTGTAAAATTTGTGTTTAAGGGTTTAATATTCCCTATTTAAGTGCATCATGCAAAAAAATAGAGTGATTATTTGAATGAGGAACTTGAATATAGCATATTGATTATAACTTTACAAATTATTTTGTCTAATTTACATTTATGAGGATTGATATGATCTATTTGAGTGCCTCATGTAAAAAATTAAGTGATTATTTTCATGGGGCATAAAAAAATGGATTATCAAGTCCAAATTTACATTAACTTTCCACATTTATGTTTAGGGGAATTGATATTCCCTATTTAACAATCTCGTGTAATGAATCAAAAGATTCATTGCACATGGTGCTCAAGACTATATTCAAATAGAGTCTTTGAAGACTTTTGTCAACATGTTGAAGGTGGAGTGCTATCCTCTCTACAAATTTGAGGATTAATACATTAAGTTACACTAATTATTATAATGCAAGGAGAAATCAATGAAAGACTATGTTAATGAGTTTCATGACTATACCACATTCCTACATTAGAACTTAATTGAAAAAAATAAGGTGTTGAATCACATCGGATGACTTTCACCTTATATCCATGTGAATTACATCAATAGACATCCAAAATCTCATTGTAGATGCCCTATAAGTAGAAATTAGCTAATTTTATGATTTTATGATGCATGTCAATCTCATTTCTTCAATCTCTCTTTGACATCATGCTCAGTAGTAGTTTCAATAGTTAACCCCCTTCAAAGTAAAAATCAATGTAGAAATTCCTATGTTCAATGGAAAATCTAACTCCACATCATTGGATGCTTGGATTAGATAGCTTAAGGCCTAATTTTCATTCAATAAACTCACAAATGTTGATAAGATCACCTTTTCCATGTTAAATATTTTCATTTTTGTATTTCATTGGGGAGAAAATTTGAGTGGACAAAGTACAAAAGACTTCATTTGAGTAAAGTATTGGAATAATTTATTCTAGGGACTACATGAGGATTAATATCCTCTCCATAACTTTAGAGATAATGAAATTGAGTTCCACTAATTATGTCAGTGTAAGGAACATTCAATGGAATATTAGATAATAAAGTTCTTCAACTACACCCCACACCTAGATGAGAACTTGATTGAACAACATAAGGTGTTGAAATACATCAATATAATTTAATATTATATCCCTATAAAGATAGAGTTTTTGACTTCCAACACTCTAAATAAAGTTTATCACAAAGTCATTAATATTGAAGGCAATGAAATGATGAATTGACGTATCACCTCTTTGTCTAAGTCCATGTGAAAGACCCATCTTGTTCATAAACCCTCATCTTTGACTTATGTGTATAAGTAGAATGATTTTCAAAAAAGAGACCATGTTAAGAATATTACAACAAAATTGATGGATATGTTGAACTTCATACACCAAATATAGGCAATAAGCCTAGTGAAAAGTGTTACCTTCAACATCTCTAACATACCCAAGGAAACATTAATTTCTTATGTAAAAATCCTTTACTATATAGTCTACATCCAATCTCACATAGATGTATGACACTAATACAAATTCCACTTGTATAACCATTAACAACATTGAAATAGACACCTCTAAGGAGTGATGACACTTATTTCACACCAAATTTTATGTGAATGGTTAGCCTCTTCATGTAATCAGTGATAGTGGAAATTGGTTTGTCTGAATATGAATTAATAGTTGAATTAACCCTAATTGTGATAAATGGAATAGAATAAAGTAGGGTGATGTAAATTCGCTTTTTAACAATAGATTGAGAGTAAATGATTGAAATATATGAAATTAAATGGTTTTAAAAAATGTTAGTTACACAAATGAAAGACAAAATTATATGTATTTATTGATTTAATTGACTATGTTGAATGACAAAATGCAAAAATTGTAAAACAAGAACAAACCCAAAAACTACCGAGAAGCTATATCTGAGGCTATGCAAAGATAAGAATGCTTCAAAATATTGACCCTATTGATATTTTTTTTTCTCTTTTGTATAAAACTATAAATTGGGGCTTGATCACATGTGGTATCTAGAATTAGGTCTATGTGCATTTGTTTGGCTTTCAAAAGCATGCCAAATACCAATGAATAGCTTCTCTACCTTGTAAACCCTAATAGGGTATGCAAAAATTGAATTACTTGAAAATAAAAAAGGATAATTGTAGTTGGGTTGAGTTGACATCAATCACCCTCATGATAACTAAACATCAACTACATATCCAATAATCTAAAGAGGGAAATTAATCCCATTATAATTCTCCCTCCTAGGGTACTTTGTGAAATTATGATTCTTTGAATATATGAATGCATCTAGAATTGTCTTAAATATTTTATCATGTTTTATTTATGATTGAATAAAATAGGTTTGTGTCTTGGTTGAGGACTATTTTAGATACATAGAACCTGAATTAGGAAGAATAAGGAACATTTACTCAATATAAACTTGAGTAAATAAGCCTTTGTATTACAATTACCAAGTAAAGTAATAAGTGACTTGAGTGTGCCTTTATATAAATTCAAAAGTGATGACAACACATGAGGAAGCCTAAAAACATGGAAGATTACCTAAGGGAGGGTTTTATTTATAAATTTAACCATTGGTGGGATAAGGATAATAATGTTGCATATGGATAAGAATACTTCCCAAAATTGTCCCTATTGGATGTTGTTTTCTCCTAGGGAAAAATGTTGGGATTTGAATATAGGTTAAATTATAAATGCATAATGGTACTTTTATCAAAACAATTCTATATACAACTAATGCCTATTTAAGATAAAAGCATGCTCTCTCTTGTGATCGGGATAGCATCAAGTGGAAAAGTATGTAATAATTAAGTGCACAATTTAATTAAAGATAAAAAGGAGTGAAACTTACATGTTTAAGTATTTGTGACCAGATTTAAGTTACTATATATCCTTCCATTTAGCCTATAATTCAAATTAATATATTAAAGGAAATCTATACCATATTGTATAAGATACACTTTGTAGTTGAGCTAGTACTTTAATCATGAAAGGTAACATATACTTTTGAAAACCATAAAAAATCCTAAAGTAGTTACTTTTTTCTACTGAAAACTAAAATTTGAAAAGCTTGGATTTGAAATTTGAGAATTGCTTTCACTTTTGAAAATTTCTTGAACTTTGAATTTCTAAATTGAAATGAGAGTATTGAAGGAATACACGTGTATGCTTAAAACCAATGTTTTTATTTTTAAATTTTCTTGATGATGATACTTATTTGAAGTATTGGATGATTAGTGCCTCTTTATGAAGAACTTGGATAAGATGGTTCCTCAGCTAAATCATTGAAGAAAATTGGGAGTGATCAAATAGCAACTTGAATTTAAACTTGTGTAATATAATTAACACCTATTAATGGACATTAAAATATCAATTTACCTTTGCTAATATTTTTAACACTAAGATGTAAAATGAGCTAAAATATAAAATGGATTCACGTAAATAATGTCAAAGTGCATAATAATCTTTAGGTTATGCATTATGCACTTAAACTGAATCAACCACAACATATGGATTGTGTATTCAATTTCAACTTTATTCCTAACTGTGCTATCAAAAGAGAATAGAGTAAACCCATGCTACTATAATGTTTATATCTAGAAAAATATAATTGAAAAATGTGGCATGAATCTATATCATGCCCCCATTGTAACTATATAATTTGTAATTATATGTAGATGTTCATTATAAATTCTATTTTAAACTTTCAAATTATGCTTAAAACCCTTAATTTGCTTAAAACTGATATATATCCTTCTCTACTAGTTACAAAGCTTTAACCATTATCTATTAATCAGGACACTATAATCTAAACTAGAACACTAGCATCGATGCTAGTGTTTATACCCTAGAAAACACTCAAATTTTAATTTTTCTAATACATAAGTATTGTCACAATTATTTAGATTTTTAAAATAATAAAAAAATTAATTATTTATAAATATTATTGGTTTGGGATCAAAATTGTTAAATTAATTTTTTTATTAATTAATTATTTTTAAAATCACAAGCAAGACACTTTATAGCCTGAATTGTGCAAAAGCACTTTCAATCTTCCCCATCTAAAGTTTTTTTGGATTTCCTATAATTTACAAAAAAATATTAAATTTTTTTAAAGCCATGCAATCACTTTTTACCTTCTCCCAAGTTGTGTAAAAGTTCCTCAATTCTTTTTCTAGTTGTGCAATTTGACTTTTTGATTTTACACATGGTGCAATTACAAATTAAAAAATAATAAATCAATTGAAAAAACAAATTATTATTATTATTTTAATTTGTAATTTTATTTTCAAATCCCACTATTATGCAATTTATTTGGAAACTTCTGCAAGTCATACAAATTCATTTTGTCACTTCCCTAAATCATGCACATAAGCTTTATACTTCCCGCAACCATGTAATTTAAAATTTGATCTCCCCATTCCATGCAAATGTCATTGCCAATTTAAATTTTGTTATTTAATTTGAATTGAATGTCCATTTTTTCTTCCCTAAATTTTACAAAAATAAACTTCTTCTCTCCTAAATATTTTTAAGGTGTTATACATAGCTCAAACATGCACAAGTTCAAAATGATTTTGTATATTTACATTTAGCACTAGGTAAAGACCATTCACTGTGTTGTTTTTAAGGTCAATACAAACTATATGACCAATAAAGAATGACAAAGAAAATTCTAAAAATATATTTGAAGATCAAAATTTGTTCATTGTTTCCAAGAAGAGGTTGTACGTCCATATGGTATAATAGGGGAACTTGCAAATTTGAAAGAAGGAATAAATAAATTTATTTTGTTTTTCCCTACCAAAAGTGAATTTTAGGCATCATAGCAAGTAGGAAGAGGTGAATAAAAAACTATATTTGAAATATTAGTTTTATTTCTATCTTTATAGAAGGCCATACTACTATACAATGGCACCAAAAAGGAAATGAATAACAAAAATATGTTAATAAATTTATTTTTAACTACAACGAGACCATATAACCCAAGAGGAGAATGTAAATATAAAAAAATAGTAGACTTAAAAAAAAATTGTTTCTTTTACTTACACAAGGAGGCCATCCGGCCACACAGAAGTGCAAGAGAGAGGATTAAAAAAAAAATGAGCAAAATTTTTACTTTTTTTTAATTCAAGCCAATAGGTGGTATGGCCTATATAGGGTTAAATGAACTTTTAAAATGAAAAATAAAATTTTACATTTTATTATCTATATTGGTCCATTAGCAAAGGAGGTTGTACAATTTGATGTGAGTTTAGAGAGTTTAAAATTTTTTAAAAGAAAATGATGATCAATTTTGTGTCATTTTGACCCGAGGTACAAAGAGGAGTGGTATTTAAAAGTGAAAAGATTTAATTTAATAAAATTATCTGTTTCTCATTTTCATGCAAAGAGAGTCCATACAACTATGTTATGAGGTGATTGTATAGGGGAAGCTAAAATAGAGAATAATGATTACGCGGGATGGTAAAACTCATATGGGATATCAAAGATGCACAAGAATAATTTTCAAAGAAAAAATTGTAAGTAAAATTTTTTGGTGCAATTAAAATTACTTATTTTTCTTTAAGTTATTTTATTTTGTCAAACCTACAATTAAATCATCATTTCACAAATATCAGCTGATTGTCAACTTTCCTATCAAATTTAATTTCTTTGTCCTCTATTCCAAAAAATCAGTTATGAGAAAGAACAAAGAAAGCATGGAATACCAATTTTTGGGTGTGACACCTCTCTCTCCATTGAAATCCAATGTGGAGAACATTATAGATAACAAACTAGGTCATATTGATTTAGACAATTTTTTTAGAGATAATGAATGTGGTACATAAAATTGACTTTGGTAAAACTACTTTAGATAGCAGATCGACACAAACAATATCATGAGTTAGTTTTGGTTATGATGGGGAACTATAATTCAGAGATAAGGGAAGTGAGAGATTAATAGGGTGAGTTGGTGGCATGTTTAGTTCCAAGACATAGATAATTTGTAACTTCTAGATTAGGAAGTTTTTATGCATTAAAATATTGAGGTTTATAGAAGTTTTTGGGATGATAATAACATCTCATGTGATAAAAAAATTCAACAATGGAATGTTGACCAAACCAAGATACTCTTTAAAATGAATCCTAAATAATATCACAATATTTGACTTTAAAAATGACATAAATGACATAATAATACTATTTAAAAGACTAGCGGATAGTCCAAAAGTGAAAAAAAATTATACATGGATGTACAAATTCATTAATATCATTCATAGGAATAAATAATATCTCAATTAAGGACAATTAATCAATTATGTAATCCATATATAACTTATGGAAGTGAAGGTCATATCAAAGTTTTATATGAATTCCTATCTTATCTAGGCCATGGCTAGTCGGAGATATTTTGATGGTTTGCATATAATGCATAACTTCAATAAATGTAAGTGTATGATTTCTATCCCTAGATTAAATTGAAATAAAACACCTAATGGTTTAGGATGTTGAAAGATTATTTCATTTACTTTGTCATTTAAATGTTTGAGAAATATTTTTTTCAACACAAGGATATCATTGGCAGCTACCATGAAAATATCTAAATGGGGGACTTGGTTCATATAATTCTTAAATTTCATCTATTTGAGGATAAATGGACATGAAATTATTCCTTACATTCTTCCACGATATTTCAATGATAAGTAGACATTAATGGAGATGGTGAGATAGGTTTTTGAAACACATATGTTTTTAACATGTCGACATAGAACAGAGCTCAAATTACTAAATTCAATTTGCAAGTATAGTTATCCGTCATTGATAAAATCCAAAATAGTGGAACAATATATGTCTCATTGAAATCTAAAGACTTTTAAAATCATATTTTCATTTGATATAAGGGGCTTAATTAAACACAACCTTGGGATTTCATTTCAACATCTCTCACACTTTAAATATTACTGGATGCACTACAATGATGACATTTTTTTTAGAATTAGGGACTAAACATTGTTAAAATTAAATTAGATAGCTAAATTTGGACTAATGAAAGTATCAAAATAATTATTAGATGATAAGGTCACATTGGATACCATTTTTTAAAAAGAAGGCATTGCAACAAAATAGCTACTCATAGTTCGTTGGGATAAGAAAATATGTATTTCTCTCAGAATTAGAATAAGGGAAATACTTAAGAAGAATCTCAAGTGGTTAAGGAGTATATTTTAGAAACATAAATTTACCTACACCTCCTAGGGAGGATGAATTTGGTTGCTTATATAAATAATAACATGTTTAAATAGAGAAAATAAATGAAGCGAGTCCAAGTCGATAATTCTTGGTGATAGAGAAAGAACAAGAACTAGAAACTGTTAAAAAGGACATTCGATTATGAAGGATTATAAATCTTAGGATATAAAGGTTAAGTGAAAATATCTCCACTTCTCCTAATCTTCAATTTCTCAAGAAATTCCTATTGATAGTTTCACATTGCCTAAAGAACTTATAGATAATACAACCCAACAATTCATTGCTTGAGATGACATGTTTCTCCCTATATTATCTACTTCCCATTTATAATAAATCATTCCTATTTCTTTGTCTTCTCCCTCAAATATAGAGTTGTTGGTTATCTCTTTTCCAAAAACTCTAATTGACATAATTGGCAAATGAAAGTAAAAAGAAGCATCTTTTCAAGATACCACAATTCAAAAGACACCTTGTTGCACCCTATTAATATTGGCTTCACTTGTCTTATCTTTTGTCCCACCACTTTCTTTGAAAACAACAATGTCATAATGGGTGTCCATGGTGGTGAACAATTTTTTTTTTTTTTGACCTTGAGGAGATTGAATTTTAGACTTTGACAATCTTAATTCCTTTTTTGAAAAGATAAAATAAATAAAGAACCAACTCATGAAAGGTATCAAATTATAAAGGGGAGAAATATGCAGAAGTTGTAATTCCTACAGTTGAAAAAGATACTCTATCTATCAAAGTTGAATACTATAATATATCTAGAGCTTATTTGGGAAAGTCTACCAAAGAAGGGATAAAAGGAAATGTGTAGTTGGAAATTGGCACCATTTTTGAGAAAATGGATAAGAATAAAGCAATGAAAGATTAGTTAAAAGAAAAAATGGAATAATTGAATTGAGTGATATATAGGTTGGTTAGACTAATTCAACCAATAATTAATTCATCAAGTCTTCATGTGGAGACATTAGAAAAAGTAAAATAAGTAGGCCTACTAGGTAATGTAGTAAAGGATTGGATAAATAATATCATTGATCAAGGAACCTCAACAATTCTCACTACAACAATAATGGTCTCTAAAAGTTTAGTCAGAATATGAATAGATAATAACAAAGGAAAGTTGGTACATAGTAGAAATGCAAAACTAGGAGGAGTTCATCCCCAAGTTTATTGAATTCTCAAAATTTCCCTTGACCTTATTGAGAAAAGAGACATAAAAAAAATTAAGTTATTTATTAGATTACATTCCTCTGGGACACTTTTTTTATTTTTTAACTTTAAATTCTAATAAAGAAAGTTAACTTATCTATTGCCCTAAGGTGCAGTGATAGATTAATTAGAAAACCTATAAAGGCTACTAATATTTCATTGATATATTCTAACATAGATATTATATTTTTTTTTATATAAATATGATAATGTAATCCTTCAAAATTATATCCACATCAAAGAAGATGTTAGTGAGGAACATAATGATTAAAATAATTAAACTATGCATGTCAATCAAGATAATCCCAAAATCTCTATTATAATTTAACCTAATTAGATTAATGGAATAGATCATAAGAAAGTCAAAAAATTATCTGATTTCAATTAGGGACTTAATCAGTGCCCCGAACAAGTGGATAGGGTTATGAAATTACTCTTAGTATATAATATTACACATCAATTTAATATTGCATCATTTAAATAACCATAAAAAGTTTCTTTTAGAGTTGCTCATACTCCCACTTTAGGTTTTAAATTTATAATGTTTATTGTATCCACATATCAACATATATAGTTAAATAAGTGACATAATCCCTAGGTGTGGAAGAATCAAATGGTTTTCAACATATTCATATTCTTATTTATTCCCTACATCAGACACCTCATTTGATTACCATGCATGGTCCACCACCAACCTCACCTAATACACAGTCTCTTGACCAGATTATTACAAAAATTCCAATTAAATTTTTGCAATTAGATAAAGGTTTTTATATATCTACAATTTAAGAGACTCCCATACTTTTACTCATTACAGTTTTCCACTACAAATAGCAAATTACCCAGTACCATTAGGGTTTATAACTCCTAAGGTACAAATTTATGAAGCTAAAGATAATCCTAAACAAAATCTTTGATCATTTCATGTAGCATGCTTGGATTAAGCATAAAATGACAAATATTTAATTGAGATATTATAAATAAGCCTCAAATATTATGTTTTTCAATGGTTATATGATCTTTTACTCTAATTAGTTTGATAATTTATCCTCTTAGAAGATCATCTTGTACCTCATGTTTTTATAAACATTGGAAAATTTTTATCTTATGAATAAACTACAAAAATCAACCAGGGGTCAAATGAGTCAATCAATAAATATTTTATTTGATAAAATACTATGTTAAGTAAGATGACCAATTCTATTTTAGGTAATGAATTGAAATATATATTCACATAAAATTTATTATCACCACTCCATGAATCCATAATTTTTGATGACAAATTAAATTCTTTTGATGAGTTAAGCTATATAGTCCAACAAAGAGAAGTAAAGATCATATCTTTGAACAAACTCAAATATGCACCAAATGCTCCAAATAATTCAAAATTTAATTTTTCAAATCAACTAAAACTATGAGGTCAAATATAATGAAAGAATAATGTAAAACTAACAGTCAATAGAGTATCAAAATTGATAAATAGCCTTCAATTGTAAGCTCTACCAAGGAGGCAATTTACAAGGTTACCAGAACTTCCTCATATCCTATTACATAAATTAATAGATTATAATATCATATCTCACCTTTTTTGGACACATAGATTTACATTTAAGCTAAAAAATTGAATTTGTGACTTGTTTAAATGTAAATATTTTAGATGTAAATAGTCCAAACCATCACTTAGGATATCTTAAACCCATAAAATTATTTTTTGTTGCTATTACACAAGAATGCCCCATTATATAGGAGCACCATGCTCTGTTATCTTTCCACCAAATAATAACTATTTTAAAAACTGAAAATCTATGAAAAGGTCATACTATGACTTTCATAATACCCGTTTAAAGGAATTAAAAAAATAATATGATAAAATCACATTCTAATTAATTTTTTACACAAGAGAATTTTGTACTAAAAACACTAAAATTTTAATTGTACATTGAGAGCAAATTCCATATTTTTACCAATTATGGTTACATAGTCCTAATATCCATGAGATAAAGTTTTAATACATATCCAAGGACACAATTCATGGTTGAATAACTTAATTAAAATAGTATTTTACCACATATAACATATAACACCACTTATTTACACACCACCATAGCATGGGAAAACTACATGAAGTTTGATCCCTCTTTGTAGTATTGGTATGTAGGTAGCGTTCAACATAGTGGTTGTTAAGGTCATACCTAAATTAAATCACTAAACCATTTTTATTAATTTTTTAATGTTGGGATTCACATCAAAAGGAATTAGGGTTTTTAAGAGATAAAAAAGCATACAGTGGTTTCTACAATTGATTAGAATCTTATGCAATATTTAAAAAATATACAAATGAAGGTGATCAAAACCCATAAATCTAATATTTCCACTTTTTTATGGATAAGGCTGGCTTAATTAAACTAGGATTTCCCTAATATCCTATCTACATTGAGGTGTTATTGTCTAGGGCTCATACTGACTCCAAATCTAGTTTCATAATTAAAATCAGCCTATAACAATATTTTCTAGCTAAGTTCATGTTTTCTATTACACATTCCATAATAATAATATTTTGATAAATATAAAATTTTAAATTAGTGAATTGTTAAGTTATTATAATATTAGTCTTCCTAATTCTAGACAATAGTTTTTCACTTAGGATAATATATATCCTATATGTTTTCCCAAATTTGATAAAACATATTGGTGAGTGTGTTTATTAATGCGTATTATTTAAAATCCTTGCTTGATATAAGGGTTCCTTCTATCTTTTCACTTTTGTTAGGGTTTTAGATTTAATATTTTTTATTTTTCCACTCATCATTATTATAATGATTGATTATATTTAAGATTTCTTAGTGTAAATTTTCATGGTGTTATTTACATGTTCCTTGTTTATTACATGTATGTAATCCCAATGGTACATAATGTTAATAAATATATCACATCCTATATTGGTTCACTACTTATTTCAAATAATATTATCATAAGTTGTTATATAAGTATTTTGGATTTATTCTTCTTATTTAATAAAAAGTTTGAAATTTTAATATAAAATCTTGGGGCCATATGGATAATTTTTGAGAAAATAATATTGATTTTCATGATTGACTATAAACCTTGTGGGTAATTCATTTAACATAATTTTTTTCAATAAACCATTATGATTATTAAAAATAATCAATCATTTTATTTATGTAATATATTTATACATTGGATGATACCATACTTAACATGTAACACCTTAGACGTGTATAATTTTTTTCATGAATTTGAAGAGAGGAACACTTAGCAACATTTGTAAGACATGCAAATTGCCTAATTCAAATATGCGATAAAAATAAAATATTATTTTTTAATAGTATACATGTGTATTTGTGATGTATTATTATGTTATTGGTAATATTTTAATATGGTTCTTATGTCCCACTGATGGAAAAACTAATCTCACATGAAAAATATCTTTTAAATACTTACATAATAATATCTTTTCATACAAATGCAAAAATAGTAATCATAGATATGACAATTCAAAATAGGTCTAAATACCAAAATAATGTGAACCCATAAAAATTGAGTTGAATAAAGAATTCTCTTATAATTTTAAGGTCATTCATATAATTATATAAGTATATTTAAAATAAATAAAAAACTCACAAATTAATATCCATACAAAATTTTTAACACTTTCATATACATTTTTATGTTAAAACTTAGATGATCAACAAAAAATTATTTTTATATAAAAAAATTCTATTTTAATATTAAAGAACTTATTTCCTAAAATAAAATTTAAAATTTAAAATCTTGAAGGAGTTTAGTACCCCTCACATGCATCTTGAAAAATAAATTTCTTTTAATTTTTTAAATTCCTTCCATTTATTAGTGGGATTTGTTTGGAGAGATTTGATCTATGATATCTATGAAAATTTTTGTCATCTTTATCCACAGGTGTAAAGGGCCCCATAACATGTAAATTTGAATTAATTAATGTATGTAAAGTTTGGGTAAATAAGGCTTAAATTTCTTGTGAAATGGAAACATGGAAAGCTTTCACATACATTAATCTTCCTTGTTACATAGGTTATAATTTTAAAACAAAATTATAGATTTGATCTCACGAAATTGTTTTTTTGTTACAACTAATGTGGATTTATATGTTTGTCTAAATATTAGTGATGACACAAAAGCATTTTTTATTTGTCCATATACAAAAAATAATAATTTATTGGGATTTTCCAAATGAGGTTTGTGGCACCCGTCTTCCCATCTTGCATTATTGTCAGATCTACTATTTATTAACTATCATTTTCTTAATACTTCGATCAATTTTAAATATATTTTTATAGTTTTAAAACCAAGTGAATTTATATTTACAATTAATTTAGTGGAATATTCCCCAATAACACACCCATAAAAACTAACTATTAATCAAAAATTTATTAATTGAGTGGAATATTTCTATTATGATATAAATTCTTAGTCATTTGATTGGTTGAAAAAATTCTAACTAATTAAAAAGTGATCCCTATAATCTCCTACAATGACAAGGATTAATAATAAAAGAAATTGTTAATTCGGTATGCTAGAGAGTATCATTTCTTTAAAAATATAATAAAATAAAAAATTATTTACAATGTTTATTTAAATATTTTAAAACTGAATTCAATTTCCCATGCTTATGATTTTAAATGCATATTATTTTGTTCATGGCGATACATATTTGTAGATACTTACAAAATTAGTTTAAGTCTAATGAAACATTTTTATAAAATATACCAAAATTAAATATAAGTATGTCACGGGTGACATTATGTGGTTATGCTTTGGTTGGCATTATAGGGGGAAAATATGTATTGGCTTTACTTTATGTATTTAAATTGACCTAAATAAATCTAGGGGAAAGGTATCGGTAGTGGTGCACCTTAACTTTGCATAATGAATTAAGGTGCCATAATATCGTAGTAGATTCCAACTTTTTTACCCATTTTAATATGTCATCTTAAATACTTATAAGTAAGGTTTGAAGGTCTAACTCATTATACATTTTATGATATACCCAATTTTATCATGAGAGGTCATAAAATGCATTTTTTAAACCTATGACCAAAACATAACCTTTAGAGTACCAATAGTTTTACATTAGAGAATCAATACTTGAATCTTATCTGTCAATATGTGATTGGTTACTTTTAATTTTATAGAGTAAATGTTGAGAAAGTATTAGATACTACATGAACCACTGCTAGTACACTTTAAAATTTATACACACTAATATGTTCCATCATAAGAACACATTTGAAAAAAGATCATGTTCTACCATTGGTAAATGTTTAGGTTATTATAGGAATTATAATGAAGCAGAGCTTATTGTTTCACAAGTTGAATTAGATAGGCAACATGATTTAGACAAATAATTAGTTAATAAGTAAATAAATAAACATGAAAGTTCATATCAACTAAACCTCTAGTGGTAGTAATTATAGCTCTTAGAGTAAAATTGGTAAAAATACTTGGTCCTTAGATTGGACCAACATCAATCATAAACTTAATGATTGAAAATTTTTGTCTTATGTCCCTTTTTCTTCTTAGAATGAATAATTTGTTGACATTTTAAAAGTGGGTTATTTGAAGTGAATAACATTTTTGGCACTAGAAGGAGGGACATTCTTACTTGTTAATTATATTTTCATTTTTATCTATTTGAAAGAAACCTAGACCCCACTACAAGGATCATAAGGTCTAGATTTAAGTTCTTATCCTAATTGTTTCACTTCTTGAGGCATAGGATAAATAAAACCATGGGGATAAGTTCGTTGCACATATTATTCCATAATTTTAAATCATATCCCTTAGTTCATTGAATTTATGGCTATCACCATCTTTTGGCATGGTGAATTGGGTATAAATATCTTAAGTATTCAACATTAATTCTGTGAGGATCCCTTTCTATTTCTTCCTAGATTCCCAAGCAACCAAAATAAACATTTTGAGTAACACCTTATGGATTGTAAGTCTTTTATGAACATATTGAATGTAAAATATGATTATGTATCCTATATAATGTTCCCCTTCACTCTACAAGAAGAAGATGTATAACATTTTTTAAAGTTTGACACCTAATTCCATCACTAGTAGTGATAGTCTTACAAACCTATTTTTAATACATTTTGGAAGTGAGGTAGAAGACCCAACCTCTATATCAAATAATACACCTAATGATTATATTGATCAAGTCCCTATCATCATCACAAAGGAAGATATTTATCATGAACAAAATAATCATGAACTTGTTACCCCTCTAAATGATGATATAAGCTAAGCATAAGAATGCATTTTAGCCATTAAGGAAGAAATCTTAAAGTTGAGAGAACAACTATAATGCATTGAAAATAAGGATAATGATGATAAGGTCTTAAATCTAAAAGGTCCTAATCAACATATGGTAGAAGAAAACATAGAATATTAAATAGTGCATGTTCCTATCTTAGATGATCGAAATCTTCATGGATTGGTATCAATTAAATATTTTATTCCCAAAATCACCATTATTGAGCCTTAGGTAAAATAATTTCTTGTTTTTGATTGAAAATATCATTAGGTAAATTTTTCTAATACCATGGGTTATTTTTAGAATCCTGAAGTAGATGAATCTCATGCTTATGATTATATTGATTTTGATTATGGAATTTGAGAGAGTGATCATTACGAGTATATGTATGCATATATTTTTGGGTCTGGAGGAAATAAATCTAATATCTCGAGTGGTCAGCCAAAGGAAAAACCATTCAAAGAACTGGAGTAGTAAGTAGATAAAGATGCATATGATGTATTTGAATCATCTTTATCATAAACTAAATCACATATATTGTCAAGGCTGATTTGAGATGCTGAGAAAATATATATTAGTAGTGTGGTTTCCTTACTATCATTGGAGGAAGATGAACATGAGTAAGTTAGAGATGAGTTAGAATACTTATGTTGAGAAGAAGAAATCTAAAGCATAGTGTGAATTTCATTTGAGGAGAATGAGTTGAAAGAGCTCGAAGTTGATTCATTCTCTTCTTAGTTCATCCTTACTTCCAAACCATTTGAATTCATCCACTCATTTTTCATGATAGTAGAGGTGTTCAGTGAGGAAGCTCAATAATATAATGGCTTGAATGAAGAAGTCACACCAATGGAGGTCCAAGCTAAGTATGAATTGACTCAACAAAATTCCTGCATACACCAGCCATTGATGATAATTATAGGAGTTATTCAATATGGGAAGACCTACTCCCATACCTCTTAGATGATAAATACAAAGAAGATTAATTTAACAAATCTTCCATTACTATCTAAAGGTAGTGAATAATTGATGTATTTATTAATTAAAACAAATTAGATACCCCTACTAGGTTGGATGTTTAATATATTTTGGTATGTATTAGCTCCTAACCTCACTCTTTTTCACAGTTCCATGGTTGGGATGAGGTATTTTATTCACCCACCCCTCATGATTTCAACAAATTAAATATAAGCATAATGTTGAACTATGTAATCTGAATTTGCTTTAATTACATGAAATGAATATTGATAAATCTTTAAGGGATAGTGTTTTACATATAGAAGGGAAACATAGAATAAAATATCTACACCCCTTCCCCTTCTCCAAATCCTGAAAAAATTAGGTGTCTAACTTATTCAACCATGCATTTACTTGGAAAAAATATTGTAAATACACTTCCCTTTACTGTTTTTTAATTTTTAGTTCATCTTTTATTGTCCCTTGTTGTAGTTTAGTTTCTCTATTTTCTAGAGTAGGTTTCCTATTTTTCAACTTTCCTTGCTTTGGTTTAGTTTCATTTCATGTAGGCCTATTTTAGCCTACTCTTTATCCTAAACATCCTTTCTCAATATAAATCCATGTTCTAAAATTAATAAAATATTAAGGGAGGAGTTGGTCCTTGTGAATTTCCTTTCCTTGTTCTAGTGGGCTAAGAAACCTCAAATAGATGATGAAAAACATGAAAGTGTTTGAGCCTTATAAGTTATAGAGTAAAAACTCATAATCGAACATATGCATAGGTTGTTTCAATTCTATTTTTGAGTCTTTTATGAATTTTGAAGGCCATTAATTCAAAATAAAACATGTGGATTTTAGAAAGGTTTATTTTATTGTTTAAGCTATTAACTACACTTAATTGAATATCTGAAGCAGAATGGAAACATTGATTTAGTTTGGTCTTGTTTTGATAATATAAATTTACGAGTATATCATTATACTAATAATTTGGTTCCCAACCCCAAATTTATTTAACATATAAATATTTTCAAAAGAAAGAAATCAAAATAAATGGAATAAAAGTACAAAATCTAAAATATTCCTTGAAGGGGTGATTTAGGCAATCCCCACCATAGGATTTATAGCCTAGATGGAAGTGGATCAATGACCTAAAGAGTTCTAAGCAGGTCTAAATTGTTTGATGTGAATTAAAGAGTTATAAATAATTAATGACTTTCACACATTGATATAATTTAATATAATAACAAATTAATATGCCACATGTTGAAACACACTTTAGTGCCTTCATCTTTTTAATTTTTTCTAAAGAGAATTCTTTGCAGTCTATACTTATGTTTAAGTGTGAAGGATTTTATTCTAAATTTTAAAGTTTTTAAACCAAATATTAGAGATTATTAATGATTCATAGAATTATCCCAATGGAATTCAAATTTTTTTGTATTTTTTCACAACTTGAACCATTTTCAAGTTGAAAATAAAGACATCCTTTCTGTTAGACAAACTTTCACTTTACCTGATCTGGAGGACCTATTTGGAATGTTTTGAGTGTATCTCCTTGATTAATTCCTTTATTAAAAATTTATAGATGATAGTTTACAAATGGCTATTCATGATTATTTTTAATGTCCTTGCTTTTCTTCAAGTTCAGTTTAATATTTCATCTATGAACATCAAAGTCCAACTTGACGATTTATGAAGTCCTGGTTATGGTTCAATTATTTAATGTTTAAATGTTTATCCTAATCTTTGAGAATATTTAGATAACATTTGTAACCTTTTATTGATTCCTCTTGGTAATAAAACACATAATCATGCTATTTCATAATAAAATTGGCTAGAATATTGGATAGACTTTAGTTAGAATGTAACTTGTCCATCTCACTACACACTCCTTAGCTAAATGTTAAATATGCATGATGCTATTTACTTTTGAATAAAGTATATTAGACCCTTGTTTTATCATTTTGTTTTAGATTTTATGTTGTGGATATTCAGATTTAAGTCTCTGTGTTGTGTGAATGATTGGTTTTTATTCTTCTATTATAAAATTGCTTCTTACATAAATGTTTGCTTGATAAAATAATTCACTTTATTAAAAAATACATACTTAATGGATTTCCTATTTTCTTGTAGGTTTTCAAAGACTTATTGAAATCCCCAAGTTATTCCACATGTCAAAATCATGACACCATGTGGCTTTAGAGTTAAAATGTTTTTAAAAATGGATATCTTTTAAAACTTTCTAGGCTTCAAGATCATGCCAAATGGTGTAATATGGGTAACCCAAAATCTTGTAAGCTCAGGAGAATTAATCTATTAAAACTCAAAACCTTAAAACCTTAGAACCTTGGAGACATTAAACCATTAAGCATAAAGTTAATCATCCTATAGTCTTAAGGCCTTGAGAAGATGCCATATAGCACCTTCTCAAAATCAAGGAGCTCAAATCCATTGAAATATTAGACTAAAGCATAAAATTATAGAGAAAATAAAAAGAATACACATGACTATGGTGAGGAAAAAATAAGTTAATAAAGCTAAATCATGGGGATATCGATAGGATACTAAATAGAAAAGTGGGATGTAACAGGTAGAGCCAATAAATTAGTAAAGGATATGAAATATGATGTTGAGGAAGATCCATGTGGAATTAATGACATCATAAGGTGAATATATTATAATTAACAACCCTCTTATCTATGAATAATGTCAAAATTCTAAAGAGAGTTGTATGTCAAGTTTGACAAGTAAAATTAGAATACAGATGGTTCCTCACCAACTAAAATCCCCAAAAATGATAGATTTTAGGATAATAAAGGAATGAACTAATCCAAGAGACCTTCAAATGAATCTAGGGATGTCTCTTTTATTAAATCCACCACTAATATTTGAATATTATTACATCCAACCCCTTAAATTGAATACAAATTAGTTAATATGATATGAGTCATCACTTGACATGTGTATGGAAGGAGGCCAAGGAGAGAAAATGAGCATAAAATACAAATTTGAGCCTTTAATAAGTGTGGCCTCTAACTACAAATCAAGGAAAAGATGAGGAATCTATTAATAAATAGAATAATCTCAACTCCATTCCCTAATCATCATCAAATATTTCAACCACCTCGATACAGGGTTGAGAAAACTTCATGGACAAATCTACCTATATAAGGTACATTCTTTTCATTTGTAAAGGTTTAACAAATTTAGTCCCAAAACACTACCAGAATCAAGTCAATATTACTCATGTTACTATATTATGATTTTGTAACTTTGATTGTTTACCAAGATTAAGACTTTTGGGGTCGAAACATTATTTAGATTGCGCTAATATTGCACCTACCCTTTCTTGGTGTTTTAACCTTAACTATGTGTCTAGGGGATATTGATTGTATCATAATGATTTTAGAATGCACTAAATACATATTATACTACATTTTGTTCATTTAATGTCTTTAGTCTTTTGATTGAGCTGGATAATTGATGTTAGGACTATTAACATGCCTATTTATAGATGATTGTCTTAGTTATGTTGTGTAATAGCTATCATAAATAGTTTATTGAGTTCTTTAATGTATTATTTAGACTTCTCTCAATCATTATGTGTAATATATACAAAATACCAATAGTTTTCTTTAGGATGGAATCAATGAATAAATGGATTTCACACTTCTCCTTAGAAGATTTTCCATAGAGTTGCTAAAGTTTGTGCAATTTATATACCAGACATACAATGATATAACTATGGTCATGCATGATTTTTAGTTCCTTTATATCAAGAAACTTGTTTAACTAAAGGGCGACCCTCTCTTTTCTGCCCTACCCTTCTCCCTCATTTTATTTCTTTTGATGATGTACTACCTTAGTTTAGGTTATGATAGGAACTGAAGTGAAGTAGAGCTTATTGTTGAACTAGATAGGCAACATAATTTAGAGAAATGATTATTAAGCAAGTAAATAAATCAACGTGAAATCTCATATCAACTGAACTTTTGATAGAAGTAGTTGTAACTCTTAGAGTAAACTTGATTAAACTACTTGGTCCATTGATTGAACTAACATCAATCCAAAAATTATTGAAGGGACATTTTCATCCCATGATTATTTCTCCCTTTTGTCTTCTCATAATGGATAATCTATAACCATTTTTTGAATTAGTTATTTAGTGTTAATAACAAAAGTTATAATTGTTTTGGATGCCACTATGATAAGCATAAGAATATAAGTTAACAACCTAAAGTAGTAAATCTATAGTATCCAAGACAAATCATTGAAATACTTAATAAATATATTTGATAGAGTCTAATACCATTGATAAAATTTCCATTGCATACATTAACACTTGAACCATTGTTGTTCATAATTCCATCAATTTCTTTTGGACATTCACATATGAAATATCATATGAATAATGGTTCATTGTAAGATATATCATTTGAAGTTTCACTATCATAAAACATAATTGGATCAAGCTCGATCTTATTTGTAATAACACTAAGTACACTAATTAATCTATCAAGTGGATTAGCACTATACACTTGTGGTGCTTCTTTTTGACCTTTTATATATATCATATGAATGTTTCCCTAGTTTTTTGGTGGAGTAATATGATATTGAATAGGTTTTGAAAAGATTTTAAAATATTAGTATGGTTTTGAAGAGGGTTGGTAAATATTTTTAAATTTTGATTTGGCGGAACCACTTACTCATTTAAATTAGTTTTGGTTCCCTCCAATTGAATTGCTTGTTATTAATAAGGTCTTAAATCTTATGATTCAATGTTTAGACAAATAATTTTAGTATATAGAATATAAATTCAATATTATTTTTGAGCTTCCATACATATTTAGCTATGGGCCATATAGCCTTCCATTGTCATCATTAATTTTTGAATTGTTTAGATTTGTAATTTTTATTCCTCAGGATACTTCCTGATATTCTTGAAAACTTATAGATATTTATTCCTATGGTTTTGGTCACCTAAAAATTATTGAAATAGTTTGATTTTAGTTTGAATACTAAAACAATTTTGATAGTAGTTATGTTAGTCTTATGTTCTTTTAGACCTTTCTCCCACGTTCACTATGTTTTACTGTGCCTCAATTGTCGACTTTCCCACTTCCACGATATCATTTTGCTTGCCAATAGGTCTTAATTTTGAATTTTAGGATTATATATGTACACAAATACCATGAAACATTTAACACATCAAAAAATAATTATATTCTCACGAAATTACAAGGATCACATCTAAGGATTTCCTACACTATGTTGTTTTACTACAATTCTATCTATTAAAGAGTTATTGTTGCATGTGTATTAAAAGCACTAGTGAAAGAGTATATAGAGTCAATTGCTTGCTTACATCTCATACATAAGAATAAGGTTTACGAATATTCATATACACATTTTTTTTTTGACTTGCATGGGTGTTAACTTCTAACTTTTCATTGAACAATGGAATTACCAAGATAATCCCCTCAAAACAATACTAGATTGTTTATATCATTGAAAGTCTCTTGGAGTGTATTAGGCATTGAGTAAAGGAGAAGAAATTATAGTAACATCACTCAAAAAAATTTAAATCTAAGATAGGTTTATATCGCGTAATCATTGATGAAGGGATTCATAGATTTTAATACTAATTTGACCTATTATGTGCTTTTGGGATAAACTTGCCACTATTAGGGAAAATAGACTCTATCAAAATAGTATAATATTGGTTTACCATTATCAACACAATTTAATTCTAGTCATATCATCAGATCACAATCATCTTTATAAATTCTCTTTTACACTATTTATGGACCTATTTATCAGTACTTATAGTGTGTACTAAAGTACATGTGAGTAAAAAATTAGTTATGCATCTAGAAACCTTTTGTTCAATTCTCTATATCTCAAGGTACTTTCATTCATCTATTTAGGCACATGTTAGGAATTTATTTACTATTTTTAGTTTGTTTATATTATATTTTCTCTTTTTCCGTCTTTTATGTTTTAATGTAGTGTCTTTTGACCTTCTTCACTTCACCAATAAAATACATTATAATTATTTTATTTGAAGAATGTCCTATATTTATTAAATAATCACATAATTCATTGGCATCATATTACTTATGCAATGGCATTCAAGTATCTAATTATCTAATGGGGGGAAAATAATCATGGTACAATCAATCAATATTTTTAACACATTTTATAAACTTTCACTTAATCTTGTGAATTTCCTATGATATCATTATTGAGATAATACTAGCATATTAGATGGTTTCTCCACAAACTTTTCCATACTCATGGTCTCATGGTGAGTTCACCAAAATTTAATATCGTAAAGTGAGGTTTACATCCAAAAATTAATACATCTATCCATACAAATCTAATTAAATCTAATCATATGTAAAATAGTAAAATCAGACTTAATTGCTAAATTAAGTTCAATGTAATATTTTATAAGATATGGATTTAGAGGAATATATGATTTTAATGAAAATTCTGAGATTGTAGTCATAAATTTGACAATGTAAAATAAGTCACAATACCAAGATGATACGAACCTAGAAAAATTTAGCTGAACAAAAAATGCTACCAAATAACTATAATGCCATTCCTATAACTAAAAGTATATTTCTAGTAGAAATAAAACTTATGAATTGGTATCCATATAAAAACTTTAACACTTTTGTATACATTCTTGTATTAAAACTTAGATGATGAACAAAAATATGTTTCTATAATTTTATGTCAAAAAATTATTTTGTTTTAAATATTAGTATGGTTTTGAAGAGGGTTGGTAAATATTTTTAAATTTTGATTTGGTGGAACCACTTATTCATTTAAATTATTTTTTGGTTCCCTCCAATTGAATTGGTTGTTCTTAATAAGGTCTTATATCTTATACTTTAATGTGTAGACACCTAATTTTAGTATATGGAATATAAATTCAATGTTATTATCGAGCTTCCATACACATTTAGTTGAGGGCCATATAGCCTTCCATTGTCATCATTAATTTTTTAACAGTTTAGATTTGTAATTTTGAATTCTCCAGATACTTCATGGTAATCTTGAAAACCTATAGATATTTATTACTATGGTTTTGATCACCTAACAAGTACTAAAATAGTTTGATTTTAGTTATGTTAGTCTTAGGTTCTTTTAGACCTTTCTCCCACGTTCACTATGTTTTATTGTGCCTCAATTGTCAGCTTTCCGACTTCCACAATATCATCTTGCTTGGCAATAGGTCTTAATTTTGAATTTTAGGATTATATATATACACAAATACCTTGATACATTTAACACATTAGAAAATAATTATTTTCTCATGAAATTACAAGGATCACATCTAAGGATTTCCTACACTATGTTGTTTTACTAGCTTTCTATCTATTTAAGAGTTATTGTTGCATGTGTATTAAAAGGATAAGTGAAAGAGTATATAGAGTGAATTACTTGATTACATATCATACATAAGAATAAGGGTTAGGAATATTCATATACACACATTTTTTTGTTGACTTGCATGGGTGTTAACTTCTAACTTTTCATCGAATAGTGGAATTACCGAGATAATCCCCTCAAAATAATACTAGATTGTTTATATCATTGAAAGTATCTTGGAGTGTATTAGGGATTGAGTAAAGGATAAAAAAATATAGTAACATCACTCAAAAAAATTTAAATCTAATATAGGTTTAAATTGAGAAATCATTGATGAAGGGATTAAAAGATTTTTATACTAATTTCACCTATTAAGTGCTTTTGGGATAAAACTGCCACCTTTAAGACAAACATACTCTATCAAAATAGTCTAATATTGGTTTACCATTATCGATAAAATCTAATTATAGTCATATCATCAGATCACAATCATCTTTATAAATTCTCTTTTGCACTATTTATGGACCTATTTCTTAGTACTTCTAGTGTGTACTAAATTACATGTGAGTCAAAAATTAGTTATGCATCTAGAAACCCTTTTTTTCAATTCTCTATATCTCAAGGTACTTTCATTCAACTATTTAAGCACATTTTAGGAATTTATATACTATTTTTAGTTTATTTATATTATATTTTCTCTTTTTACCTCTTTTATGGTTTAATGTAGTGTCTTTTAACCTTCTACACTTCACCAATAAAATACATTATAATGCATTTATTTAAAGAGTGTCCTACATTTCTTAAATAGTCACATAACTCATTGGCATCATATTACTTATGAAATGGCCTTAAAGGATCCAATTATTTAATGTGGGAAAAATAATCATGGTACAATCAATCAATATTTTCAACACATTTTATAAACTCACTTAATCTTGTGAATTTCTTATGCTATCATTATTGAGACAATACTAGTATATTAGATTGTTTCTCCACAAAATTTTCCATATTCATGGTCTCTTGGTGAGTTCAACAAAATGTTGGGATAAATAACTAGAAGCACACAATTGATTACTAAGCAACTTAATATGCGGAAATTAACCAGAATACACAAGTAACTAGAATTCAGAAATAACACATGATATGAGAGACAATACACAACTTGTATTAAAACTCTTACAGAAAAGAATAAAATAAATAAGATGCCACTTCTTCTCCACCACCTCTTCAGAGGCTTCCCACACCTCAAGTGAACAGTACTTCTCTCCTCAAAGCTCTCTCTCTTAGGTCCCAACACCCAACTCAAACACTGAGTTGGTGTTCACCTTATACCTGTACTCCACGCACACCACAAGTGCTCCACGCACTCTACAAGTATACACACGTACTTCAAGTAGATCTCCCCTGAACCTACAACAACCTGCACCTCAATAGACCTTACTTATGGAAGGAACTCCCTTGCCTTCCTCTTTGCTCTATCTGAGTACACACCTGTACTCCAAGTAGATCCTGCCTGATTCTGCTCCCTGTTGTGTTGCTGTCCTATCTGATCTTGCACACCTACAAATCAACCTGGTTCTGCACACCTATGAACCTTGACCTTGCACACACATACACTTGCATATCAACGATCTTACTTACCATGTAGATCTCCTATAGAATCCATGCTCACCTGATGACTAAGATCATACACCCCTGAAGAATCCTACTGACTCTCAAAAACCAGCACCCACCTTGGTACTGTGGCACTAGGAGGAACACACCATTTCTCACCTCACACACAAAAGGAGCTTATAATATTTCTCTCTTACTCTCTAACACACGTTTACAATACAACCATGAGTCTATTATATAGATCTCATCCAAACAATAATTAGACATCTAATTACAATAATTAGATCCGCATCTCTCAGTCTAAAATTAGCTCTCAACATGCAAACACTTGGTTCGTCAATAAACTGCCAATAATATACTTGCAGCTCAAACCACACAGGTGACCGACATCGGTCCCTATCTGCCTGGGTGTCGCCGACGCTGGCCAACTTCTGACCGATGTTGGTTGCTTCCTGTCTCCTACCTACCGTCGTCGGTTGGCCTGACTGACACCGGTGTCTATGACACTCCACAACTCTTCCGCAACCTCCTCCATGTCTGCATCAGTGAAGGTTTTAGCTCCACAACCTAAAAATCTCCCACTTGGAGATAAATAGTTGCACTGTACCTGTACATGTACCCTGTCTAATCTTTTTCCTAGTTTGTATCCCTCTTCAAGCTCAATCTTGAAGACAACCCACCACACAACCTGTGATGTACCTCCTGTCATCCGAGTATCCTGTCGCATCCGCATCTAAAAATCCATGTAGTGAAGTCCTGACCCTAAATAGCATGAATCCCTACTGCTGGTCCCTCTCAAATACCTGAGAACCCTCTTTTCAGAATTGGCTCCTAACTCTCTGACAACACCCAACGCTTGGGCAAACTCAAGCCTATACCAGACCTTATGTGATTTCAGACACTTAACTATCCAGCGCTTACTGTGCTCTGATTCTGCATCCTGCATAATGAACCTCGCCAACACCTGATTCACATCAGATCCTACTAGAAACAAAATCAACCTATGATCTCCATGTCTCCCATGCCAAAGAATTTTGCTGCTCCAAATTCTTCATAGCAAACCACTGAACTAATCTTACCCTTAGCTCAGCAAAACCCTGTATATAAAAACTCTGCTAGCAAACATATAATCCACATATAGCAACAGAATGATGTCATGAATCATCATCCACCTAGTAAGGCAAACCACAGTAGTTACTTGACATTGACTGAAGCCATGCTTCGTCCTCCACCTGTCAAAACCTGTACCACTGTCCTGCAGTTCCCTCAAGACCGTATGACCTGGTCTTCCATCTCACATATCCGTTCTCTCTATTCTTCAACTAAGGTATCCATTTGTCTCTGTGCTTTCATACCTGCTGGCAACCCTACCAAATCTCTGCTTGGTTCTGCAATCTCTCCATGCCATGCTCCCATTGTTTCCTAGATCCTTCCTGCTCTACAATCAGCAACAAGTATAAAGAAAAGGAACAATGAATTTGAGGCTTACTTACCTCTTCAGTCCTCCATATGGGTGTTTGAGACTCCTTGACAGCTCGCTGTCCACCCAAAATCCGTTACAGTGACTGACCTCGGCCACCCCATAGTCTACAACCGACCGACGTTGGTTCCTGCGCCTGTCCTGATTACCAACCATGCCGACGTCGGTGTCCACCTGCTGCCGATGTCGGTCCTTGTAACCGATGTCGGTCTTACCTACTGCTGACATCATTTTTTCTATCGACACCAGTACCAGTGTTTCCTATGAGTGATGACTTTTTACCCGTGAGCTCCTTTGAATCAATCCCCATGTCCAAACTGCCCTGCCCAGAAGTATCCAGCCCCATCCACTGGTCTCTGTTCGCCATCTCCTCCAAGAACACTAAGGCTTTCCAGTGCTTAAGCTTGTCAAATATATCTGTCTTCCGCTTAAGAACATGCATCTCCTTCCTGCTCATGTGACCAAGCCTACGAAGCCACGTCTTCGCAACAAAAGAAGAATCGATAATATAAACAAGTAGATAAAGAGTACCTATTTTCTTACCACTAGCTAATTCAAGTGCATCCACTGTGAGAGCTCTCGTGCATCTCTCATCACCCAACCTTTCTGAAGAAATTAGCCATATCTCCAAACCTGGGACCTGCATGACCTCCTTCAACACCCATGTGTTGGCTGCCTGTGATTTCAGCTTCACTTCCCCTTTGCCAATTATTTGGCAAGGCTCACCAGCTCCTCTCCCTAGGGATGCATGGAAAGAGGCAACTAAATATGTTATCCAAGATTCAACTTTATCCAAGAAACCTCCCAAAGCATCCTGTGCAACAACACCTGCAACATCTGCATCTTCAGTTCCCTCATGCTGATCTACTACCAACCAACAATATTATTTTACCTGCTCTTTCTTTTCATATGACCGTTGGTGACCATCTGTGCTTTTCAACTCCTCCATTCTTAGCTTACTTTGATCTGCCATTGCTCTACTCCCACTCGATCAGAAACCCCTGAGAGTGACCTGTAACCTAACATAAAACCGCTTCCTACAACCTTAGCTATGATACCATGTGTTGGGATAAATAACCGGAAGCACACAATTGATTACTAAGCAACTTAATAACACATGATATGAGAGACAATACACAACTTGTATTAAAACAATTATAGAAAAGATTAAAATAAAGAAGATGCCACTTCTTCTCCACCACCTCTTCAGAGGCTTCCCACACCTCAAGTGAGCAATACTTCTCTCCTCAAATCTCTCTCTCTTAGGTCCCAACACCCAACTCAAACACTGAGTTGGTGTTCACCTTATACCCGTACACCACACACACCACAAGTGCTCCACACACTCCACAAGTACACACACTTACTTTAAGTAGATCTACCCAGAACCTGCAACAACTTGCACCTCAATAGACCTTACTTATGGAAGGAACTCCCTTGCCTTCCTCTTTGCTCTATCTTAGTACACACCTATACTCTAAGTAGATCCTGCCTGATTCTGCTCCCTGTTGTGTTGCTATCCTATCTGATCTTGCATACTTGCAAATCAACCTGGTTCTACACACCTGCAAACCTTGACCTTGCACACACATACACCTACATATCAACAATCTTACTTACCATGTAGATCTCCTATAGAAGCCATGCTCACCTGATGAATAAGATCATACACCCCTGAAGAATCCTGTTGATTCTAGAAAACAAGCACCCACCTTGGTACTATGGAACTAGGAGGAACACACCATTGCTCACCTCACACACAGAAAGAGCTTATAATATTGCTCTCTTACTCTCTAACACACGTTTACAATACAACCATTAGTCTATTATATAGATATCATCCAAACAATAATTAGACATCTAATTACAATAATTAGATCTGCAGCTCTCAGTCTAAAATTAGCTCTCAACATGCAAACACTTGGTTCATCAACTGACTGCCCGTAATATACTCGCAGCTCGAACGACACAGGCGACTGACATCGGTCCCTGTCCACCTGGGTGTCACTGACACCGACCAACTTCTGACCAACATCGGTTCCTTCCTGTCTCCTACCTGCCGTCGTCAGTTGGCCTGACTGACGCCAGTGTCTATGACACTCCATAACTCTTCTACAACCTCCTCCATGTTTGCATTAGTGAAGCTTTTAACTCCACAACCTAACAATCTCCCACTTGGAGATAAACCGCTGCACTGTACCTGTACCTATACCCTGTCTAATCTATTTCCTGGTTTGTATCCCTCTTCAAGCTCAATCCTGAAGACAACCAACCACACAAGCTGTGATGTACCTCTTGTCATCCGAGTATCCTGCCGCATCCACATCTACAATTCCATGTAGTGAAGTCCTGACCCAGAATAGCATGAATCCCTACTGCTGGTCCCTCTCAAATACCTGAGAACCCATTTCTCAGAATTGGCTCCTAACTCTTTGACAACACCCAACGCTTGGGCAAACTCAGGCCTATACCAAACCTCATGTGATTTTGGACACTTAACTATCCAGCGCTTAGTGTGTTCCAATTCTACATCCTGCATAATGAACCTCACCAACACCTGATTCACATCAGCTCCCACTGGAAACAAAATCAACTTGTGATCTCCATGTCTCCCATGCCAAAGAATTTTGCTGCTCCAAATTCTTCCTAGCTAACCACTGAACTAATCTTACCCTTAGCTCAGCAAAACCCTGTATGTACAAGCCCTGCTAGCAAACATATAATCCACATATAGCAACAGAATGATGTCATGAATCATCATCCACCTGGTAAGGCAAACCACAATAGTTACCTGACATTGACTGAAGCCATGCTTCGTCCTCCACCTGTCAAAACCTATACCACTATCCTGCAGCTCCCTCAAGACCGTATGACCTGGTCTTCCATCTCACGTATCCGTTCTCTCTATTCTTCAACTAAGGTATCCATTCATCTCTATGCTTTCATACCTGCTGGCAACCCTACCAAATCTCTGCTTGGTTCTGCAATCTCTCCATGCCATGCTCCCACTGTTTCCTGGATCCTTCCTGCTTTACAATCAACAACAAGTATAAAGAAGAGGAACAATGAATTTGAGGCTTACTTACCATCTTCAGTCCTCCATATGGGTGTTTGAGACTCCTTAACAGCTTGCTGTCCACCCAAAATCTGTTACAGTGACCGACCTCAGCCACCCCACAGTCTGCAACCGACCGATTTCGGTTCCTGTGCCTGTCCTGACTACCAACCCTGCCGACATCAGTGTCCACCTGCTGCCGACGTCGGTCCTTGTAACCAATGTCAGTCTTACCTACTGCTAACATCAATTTTTCTGCCGATGCTGGTACCTATGTTTCCTATGAGTGATGAATTTTTACCCGCGAGCTCCTTTGAATCAATCCCCATGTCCAAACTGCCCTACCCAGAAGTATCCACCCCCATCCACTGGTCTCTGTCCGCCATCTCCTCCAAGAACACCAAGGCTTTCTAGTGCTTAAGCATATCAAATATATCTGTCGTCCACTTAAGAACATGCATCTCCTTCCTGCTCATGTGACCAAGCCTACGAAACCACGTCTCCGCAACAAAAGAAGAATTAGCAATATAAACAAGTAGATAAAGAGTACCTATTTTCTTACCACTAGCTAGTTCAAGTGCATCAGCTGTGAGAGCTCTCATGCATCTCTCATCACCCAACCTTTTTGAAGAAATTAGCCATATCTCCAAACCTGGGACCTCCATGACCTCCTTCAACACCCATGTGTTGGCCGCCTGTGATTTCAGCTTCACTTCCCCTTTGCCAATTCTTTGGCAAGGCTCACCAGCTCCTTTCCTTGGGGCTGCATGGAAAGAAGCAACCGAATCTGTTATCCAGGATTCAACTTTATCCAAGAAACCTCCCAAAGCATCCTGTGCAACAACACCTGCAACATCTGCATCTTCAGTTCCTTCATGCTGATCTGCTACCAACCAACAATATTCTTTTACCTGTTCTTTCTTTCCATATGACCATTGGTGACCATCTATGCTTTTCAACTCCTCCATTCTTAGCTTACTTTGATCTGCCATTACTCTACTCCCACTCGATCAGAAACCCCTGAGAGTGACCTGTAACCAAACACAAAACCGCTTCCTACAACCTTAGCTCTGATACCACATGTTGGGATAAATAACCAGAAGCACACATTTGATTACTACGTAACTTAATATGTGGAAATTAACTAGAATACACAAGTAACTAGAATTTAGAAATAACACATGATATGAGAGAC
This sequence comes from Torreya grandis, assembly GCA_037957365.1. Lineage (NCBI taxonomy): Eukaryota > Viridiplantae > Streptophyta > Pinopsida > Cupressales > Taxaceae > Torreya > Torreya grandis. The sequence continues at coordinate 599,220 of JARHVA010006431.1, forward strand.
AATACACAATTTGTATTAAAACTCTTACAGAAAAGAATACAATAAAGAAGATGCCACTTCTTCTCCACCACCTCTTCAGAGGCTTCCCACACTTCAAGTGAACAGTACTTCTCTCCTCAAAGATCTCTCTCTTAGGTCCCAACACCCAACTCAAACACTGAGTTGGTGTTCACCTTATACTCGTACTCCATGCACACCACAAGTGCTCCACGCACTCCACAAGTGCACACACGTACTTCAAGTAGATCTCCCCTGAACCTGTAAAAACCTGCACCTCAATAGACCTTACTTATGGAAGGAACTCCCTTGCCTTCCTCTTTGCTCTATCTGAGTACACACCTGTACTCTAAGTAGATTCTGCCTAATTCTACTCCCTGTTGTGTTGCTGTCCTATCTGATCTTGCACACCTGCAAATCAACCTAGTTCTATACACTTGTGAACCTTGACCTTGCACACACATACACCTGCATATCAATGATCTTACTTACCATGTAGATCTCCTATAGAAGCCATGCTCACCTGATGACTAAGATCATACACTGCTGAAGAATCCTACTGACTCTCGAAAACCAGCACCCACCTTGGTACTATGGCACTAAGAGGAACACACCATTGCTCACCTCACACACAGAAGGAGATTATAATATTGCTCTCTTACTCTCTAGCACACGTTTACAATACAACCATGAGTCTATTATATAGATCTCATCCAAACAATAATTAGACATCTAATTACAATAATTAGATCCGCAGCTCTCAGTCTAAAATTAGCTCTCAACATGCAAACACTTGGTTCATCAAATGACTATCCGTAATATACTCACAACTCGAAACACATAGGTGATCGACATCGGTCCCTGTCTGCCTGGGTGTCACCGACGCCGGCCGACTTCTGACTGACGTCAGTTGCTTCCTATCTCCTACTTGCCGTCATTGGTTGGCCTGACTGACGCCGGTGTCTATGACACTCCGCAACTCTTCTGCAACCTCCTCCATGTCTGCATCAGTGAAGCTTTTAGCTCCACAACCTGACACAAAATTTAATATGGGAAAGTGAGGTTTACAACAAAAAATTAATACATATATCCATACAAATGTAATTAAATCTAATCATATGTAAAATAGTAAAATCAGACTTAATTGCTAAATTAAGTTCAATGTAATATTTGATAAGATATGGATTTAGAGGAATATGTTTTTAATGCAAATTCTGAGATTGTAGTCATAAATTTGACAATGTAAAATAAGTCACAATACCAAGATGATACGAACCTAGAAAAATTTAACTGAACAAAAAATGCTACCGAATAACTATAATGCCATTCCTATAACTAAAATTATATTTCTAGTAGAAATAAAACTTATGAATTGGTATCCATATGAAAACTTTAACACTTTTGTATACATTCTTGTATTAAAACTTAGATGATCAACAAAAATATGTTTCTATAATTTTATGTCAAAATATTATTTTGTTTTAAATATTAGTATGGTTTTGAAGAGGGTTGGTAAATATTTTTAAATTTTGATTTGGTGGAACCACTTATTCATTTAAATTATTTTTGGTTCCCTCCAATTGAATTGGTTGTTCTTAATAAGGTCTTATATCTTATACTTTAATGTGTAGACACCTAATTTTAGTATATGGAATATAAATTCAATGTTATTATCGAGCTTCCATACATATTTATTTGTTCGCCATATAGCCTTCCATTGTCATCATTAATTTTTGAACAGTTTAGATTTGTAATTTCGAATTCTCAGGATACTTCATGGTAATCTTGAAAAACCATAGATATTTATTTGTATGGTTTTGGTCACCTAACAAACACTAAAATAGTTTGATTTTAGTTTGACTACTAAAACAATTTTGATAGTAGTCATGTTAGTCTTAGGTTCTTTTAGACCTTTCTCCCACGTTCACTATGTTTTATTGTGCATCAATTGTCAATGTTCCCACTTCCACAATATCATCTTGCTTGATAATAGGTCTTAATTTTGAATTTTAGGATTATATATATACACAAATACCTTGATACATTTAACACATTACAAAATAATTATATTCTCATGAAATTACAAGGATCACATCTAAGGATTTCCTACACTATGTTGTTTTACTACATTTCCATCTATTTAAGAGTTATTGTTGCACGTGTATTAAAAGGATAAGTGAAAGAGTATATAGAGTCAATTACTTGATTACATCTCATACATAAGAATAAGGGTGAGGAATATTCATAAACACACATATTTTTGTTGACTTGCATGGGTGTGAACTTCTAACTTTTCATCGAATAGGAGAATTACCAAGATAATCCCCTCAAAATAATACTAGATTGTTTATATCATTGAAAGTATCTTGGAGTGTATTAGGTATTGAGTAAAGGAGAATAAATTATAGTAACATCACTCAAAAAAATTTAAATCTAAGATAGGTTTAAATCTAGCAATCATTGATAAAGGGATTAAAAGATTTTTATACTAATTTCACCTATTAAGTGCTTTTCGGATAAAACTGCCACCTTTAGGACAAACACACTCTATCAAAATAGTCTAATATTGGTTTACCATTATTGAGACAATATAATTCTAGTCATATCATCAGATCACAATCATCTTTATAAATTCTCTTTTGCACTATTTATGGACCTATTTCTTAGTACTTATAGTGTGTACTAAATTACATGTGAGTCAAAAATTAGTTATGCATCTAGAAACCCTTTTTTTCAATTCTCTATATCTCAAGGTACTTTCATTCAACTATTTAAGCACATTTTAGGAATTTATTTACTATTTTTAGTTTATTTATATTATATTTTCTCTTTTTACCTCTTTTATGGTTTAATTAGTGTCTTTTAACCTTCTGCACTTCACCAATAAAATACATTATAATGCATTTATTTAAAGAGTGTCCTACATTTCTTAAATAATCAGATAACTCATTGGTATCATATTACTTATGAAATGGCCTTAAAGGATCCAATTATGTAATGGGGGAAAAATAATCATGGTACAATCAATCAATATTTTCAACACATTTTATAAACTCACTTAATCTTGTCAATTTCCTATGCTATCATTATTGAGACAATACTAGTATATTAGATGGTTTCTCCACAAAATTTTCCATATTCATGGTCTCTTGGTGAGTTCAACAGAATTTAATATGGGAAAGTGAGGTTTACATAAAAAAATTAATACATCTATCCATACAAATGTAATTAAATCTAATCATATGTAAAATAGTAAAATCAAACTTAATTGCTAAACTAAGTTCAATGTAATATTTGATAAGATTGGATTTTGAGGAATATATGATTTTGATGCAAATTATGAGATTGTAGACATAAATTTGACAATGTAAAATAAGTTACAACACCAAGATGATATGAGCCTAAAAAAATTTAGTTAAACAAAAAATGCTCCTAGATAACTATAATGTCATTCCTATAACTAAAATTATATTTATAGTAGAAAGAAAACTTATGGATTGGTATCCATAAAAAAAATTTAACACTTTTGTATACATTCTTTTATCAAAACTTAGATGATCAACAAAAAAATGTTTTTATAATTTTATGTCAAAAAATTATTCTATTTTAATATTGAAGAATTTATTTCCTTAAATATAAGTCAAAATTTTAAATCTTTTAGGGGTTACGTACCCCTCACATCATGCACCTTAGAATATCCATTTCTTTCATTTTTAAATTCCTTTTCAAAATTCCTTCTATTTACTAGTGGGATTTGAATTTGAATTATACTATTTAATTTATACAACCATTAATTGTGATAAGTCAATCACATGTAGAATCTAATTAGTTGTGATAAGTCAATCACATGTAGAATTTAATAATAATCATTTGAAAAATTAAAGTTTCTAATCCTTGAAAGAGTCTTTAATTAAGTTAGATAGTTCATTAGACATAAATTAAACTTATCTTATGTGAAGTGGGATCATTTCTTCCCACCACTACAAACTTTTATAAGAATATAAATTAGAGGTACATTGACTTAGTCAATGATTAAAATATTTTACATATTTAATATTTTTATTTAGATTTTTAGATAGACAATTAAAGAGACCATGTTGTTATATTTCTCATGCAAATTATTTTTTAATATAATTTTTTTAATGTTAAAATTTAGGTGGTTTTCTACATCAACCATAGATTATGAATTGAGTTGAAAAACAACAATGACAAAGATTTAAGAAAGGACAAAATCAAATCAAGAACATTGACAAAGATTTAAGCAAGGATATAAATAAACCAACCACATTCATAATCAGATAGAGGGTCCCTTAATAAATATTATGTTTACTTAAGTCTATGATTTCTACTAATAATGTATACCAAAGTTTATTTAATAGTCTATGATTAATACTAACAACTACATGGATAGTCCTTGCCTTTGTATTATAAATTATTTTAAGTAAAGTTTAAATGTAATTTTTTAATACAAGGTTAGTGCAAAAATTAATAGTAGGAAAAATAAATTGCATCATCATTGGTATTGTATCTAGATCTTTATCTTAGAAACTATCCAACCTAAAGGTATTTTGGTTAAGTGGGACCTAGATATTGGTTATATGTCATTTATGAATAAATCTTGTTCACAAGATATTGTATGGAGGTTTTAGCTTAAGAACAACTCTTAGTCAGCTACAAAGTAGATTAAGGCCCTATGTTGATTTAGTATATAAGTTTTTCAAATTGTAAGTAGGCTTAAATTGTTATTGGAACTTGTGTTAAATTATCTTGGATGGTTGAGGGGATATAAATGGATGATACATGGAGATCAATCCATGGTTTCTTAGTTCAAATGGAATTTAATGACTCTAAATAATCTTTAGTCCTAGGAAAAGTTATTAGTGTAAAAAACTATGAAAGGCTTCAATTACATCTATATGCATCAACACATTCCATAAATAAGTTATAGGGCCTATTCAATTTTAAAAGATGCAAAAATAAAAGAAAAGTTTCTTTATATTACTTTGTGAAAAAGTACCAATAATTATCCTATGAATTTCCCTACAAAATTTTTATTATCCCTAGGCATAGTTGTAAAGGCCCCATATTAATTCCATTTGATTTAAATCATGTATGTAAAGGTTGAGTAAATAAGGCTTAACTTTTTTGTCAAATTCAAACATCGAAAGTTTAATCACTTTGCTTCAAATTACAAATTGGTACTACATGTCAGGCCCAAACATAATAGGATGGTGTGAGTCAAAATCAAAATGTATTTGCACACAAGGGTGTTCCCAATCAGCATTATATCATTTGGTAGTAGACATGTAACTAGGATTAAGTCACCAATAAAGAGTTCTATATAGGAGTGTGTCCTCACTAAGGAGTATATATATTCAGGAGTATCTATGTGTGTCCACATACCGATAGACTTAGAACTCTATATAATACTGGTAACTCCCAATAATAAAACCATTTAGTGGTTAGTTAACCATACTCAATATCTTGGGCATATAATAGTCTTGTTTGAGAGCTGAAGATATAGCTGCTATGTATGTAATAACCAAGTGTACTTTACTGTAGACCACCCTGGCATCTATCTTGATGTTAAATATGATCATGGTAAAATGGAAACAATAAAATTTTATTCATGATTATATATATATATATATATATATATATATATATATATATATATATATATATATATATATATATATATATATATATATATATATATATATATATATATATATATATATATATATATATATATATATATATATATATATATATATATATATATATATATATAGACACACACACACACACACACACACACACACACACACACACACACACACACACACACACACACACACACACACACACACACACACATCAACCTTGATGTCATTAAATCATTCGATATAATAGATGTCTCAAAGTGGAATTAATTTGTAACCATTTAGATCGACACATAAGGTAAGCCTGACCAACTGATATGGGATACCCAACCGATTACCAATGTAACAAATAATGATTCAAGCAACTCTAAAGAGATATTCATCAAGAGTCTATAAATTAATTCTTGAATTTAATAGTCATAACATCAAACATTTGTCCCTAATTAGTTTAGGTATGCTTATCTTTGGATGATGGTGATGATGATGATGATGATGATGATGATGATGATGATGATGATAATAATAATAATAATAATAATAATAATAATAATAATAATAATAATAATAATAATAATAATAATAATAATAATAATAATAATAATAGCAATAGCAATAGCAATAGCAATACTGATACTAATACTGATAGTAATAATAATAATAATAATAATAATAATAATAATAATAATAATAATAATAATAATAGCAATAGCAATAGCAATAGCAATACTGATACTAATACTGATAGTAATAATAATAATAATAATAATAATAATAATAATAATAATAATAATAATAATAATAATAATAATAATAATAATAATAATAATAATAATAATAATAATAATAATAATAATAATAATAATAATAATAATAATAATAAGAGAGATATAGAATTGATATCAAATAATTAATATGGGTAACTTTACCATTACCAACTAAGACCCTGATTAAATCACTTAGTTTCAAGTCATTTATCTAACAATGAGTCAAGAGGAAATATGTGATGACATTCCCATTCATAAAAGCCTTCATAACAACATTAGGAAAATCATTAAATTAATGTGTTATTACTAGAGTGAGTAATTGATACATTACTTGGGTTTTATCGAGGAGCCAAGATAGGAGTAGCCATAGTATTTTAGCACTTGAAAGATTTAACTTGCCATAGCCATTCATCCAACTAAAATTGACTTAATTGCTTCAGTAATAAGTGAACATGAAAAACAAATTCACTAGATTAAAATGACTTAACTCCATGTATTTACATATATACACCATATGCCAAACAAATTACTAGCATAACTGTAGGCTTACTAAATAAAAGGTAGACATTATGTAAATCATGACTTTTTTTGAATTAAAATGATATGATTAGCATATTCTAGCTGTATAGAATTATTTCACTTCAATTGATTATGACATATAAATACAAATTAAAATGAAGCGTAATCATTAGAATAGGTCGCCTTCTATCAAGTGTGTATAACCAATGCAAGGAGGTCAACATACAAATAAGCAAGGCATATTGATAATATTTGATATGAGCTAGAACCATCTAGCTAATTATGAATAGATTAATACACCTATAGAAACTTTCCATATCTAATAGGTTATAGAAGACACCATAATTCCATGGATATCTCTTAAGTACTAAATAAAATAATCATGAAGTACTTTTCTCTACTAGTGAGAGTAGATTAATAAATAATTATAAGCATTAGGTTAAACTTGTTTCAAAGAGATAATATTAGTTGAAATGTGCATAAAAGTCCAATGACTTTGTCCAATAAATAGAAGCATCTATAAATCCTTGAAAGTTCATTTATATATTGAACTCAAGCATCCAAGGTTGTAAAGATTTTACCAAAGTAGTTTTAGCTATAAGGCATATCCATTAAGGATTAATATGATCAAAAGATAATGAAATAAAGTCATCCTAAGAGATTAGAATAGTTATAGTATATTTAGCATGTTTAAGTACAAGTATTCCAACAACAATATTAATTAATATTGATGCCACTTCATATGGAAAAATGTTGAGGTATCATCATAACTAGAATGATAACAATAATATGTTGTAACCTAAATTAGAATAATAATTTACCAAAGTAATGTACTTTTTACATAGCATACATAATCTTCCATGAATCATTAGCCATAAATTATGGTTGGCAACCTTCCACATGGTTTTAATAACAAATATCATATACTAAGGCCAACTTCTCATACTTTTTAAAACAAGGAGAAATTCAAAATAAAATCAATAACTTAGTAGTAATAATTAATTTCCCTTCAAGACCAATTTACATCCTCATTCATACTAATCTAATCTTATTTATGGTTTGAATATAGTTGTATAAGATTATCAAGACAATCAAGCCCTTTCAAACTTAGACATATAATGTACCTCAAGTAGTTTACACTTCATGTCCATGTTTTAAACAAGAATAACAATAATAGTATAGTGTGCTTCCACTATGCCAAAATGGTAACAGTATAACATTATTAAATATGAGGTTAGAAGGATTATAACTATCAAGAGTAATATTTTTCCTATGGAATCGTCTACCTTTAATTAACAATAAAAATAATAATCATCTAATTCCATCATGTATTTACAAGAGTACCATGTTACAACCATTTAATAATTATGAAATATCATAATTATATACAAGAATCAACTGATGCATGATACCCATGCATTGTGATGCTACCCTATATGTAATATGCATTGCCATGAATGCATACCTCTAACATAATAATGCCACATCATCGTAATCTATGTTACCAGTCTCATAACCTAATCATAGTAATTATTTACATTAATGAAACCACTATGATCAGCAATAAATATACAACATACTAAACATGTTAGATCCATCAACAATAATCACGAGGGTTTAATCAGTAGGAGATAAATTCTCAATCCATAAGGTGAAAAAATCATAAGGTATAGCTTGGTGAACCTAACCATCAGTGGACCTCACCACCCTAACCATCATATATATGCTGGAATCATGCATTTAGGTTTTACCAAAAAATTATGAGCATATATGTGACACAATCCATGGTCTAGATCAAAACAATTAAACATTCAATAAAGCAATGCAAAAAATAAAAAGAATAATAACGATAGGTTCAACACACTAATTGAGAATAATGACCTTTACAACACCAAAGTTACAAACAAGACCAAGAATAAAAACCCATCAGAGGAAGCATAGGAGTTCTACTCAACCTTTTATTATCATATTTGAACTCAGGAAGGCAAATTCAAGGATAAATCTGAGTTCATGAATTTGGAGCCTTAATGCTTGAAAAGATAAGCTAGATTATACTACCCAAAAATTATCATGCCACCTCAGCTTTACATAAGAAAGTATAACTAGAAAATAACTTAATACTAGAGTAATCTAGTTTCATCAAATTCAAGTGGGATTTAGATTTAATACCACATCTCATGGATTAAATAAGGAATAGTTCACCAATCCCCAAAGTGAAACATTGTAACTAACAACTGATTCCCAAAGCAACACTCCACAGCTCAGAAGCAATAAAAATCAATAAACCATTGACAAGATTTACACCATAAAATAAAATTATAAAGGTAGTTCACATGAGTTTCTGAGGCTAAGCTCGACCAATAATGAAATCCCAACCAATAGTATACAACCCAATTACACTTGAAATGATAGAGTAGTGGGTAGGGTTCACATCATTACATCTTGGTCTATAATCATTGTAAGGGGTTTCCCGATAGTAAGGAGGATAAACACCTTCAACATGACCTCAAAAAGTGGTGAACACAAGACAAATATGATCCATGAAATGAGCAACATCCAAGAACCATTATAACAATAGAGGGTAAATATTTTAGTTATAAACATTATAATGGCCTCCATAGCTCATATGGAATTAGCATCATCAAAAAAACAAACTTTAAAATCATAGACAAATGTTAGATCAACCTAGTTGTGGGATTTGATTAAGGCACCAAAAAATGCAAAGGGGAAAGAAATAGTACACTAGTTTATCATACCTAGATTAGGGTAAAATTAGTTAACATTGCACACTTATCAGTCCAACTATAATAATACAATGAAACTCATAAAAATTTTCATGATTTTATAATAACCATAGGTGTAACACTAATTTAAAATTCCCCACTTAAGTTTAAAAATACATAGAACATGATATCTAGGGATCTAAATTTAATTGGTATTGGGTGTAACTTGATAGCCACGTTTTTATAAAAATCATTTAGTAATCCCACTTGTAGTTCACCTAATAAGGTGCACATCAGAGGATATCATGCCATTTTAACCCAAAAGTACCTCAATAGGCAAAATCAACTTAATCAATTAAAAAATATATCAACATGGGTTTATATCAAAACAAAATTTCATAAGTGATAGAAAACTAGCAACATCATATTAATTTAAAATTAAAGATGTCACCTACTTGTAGAAAAAATGCAAGCTTAGTAGAAGGCTGAGTTATTTATTTCTTTCCTTATTGTCACCATCTCCCTGCATACCCAGGAGGACTCAGGACTTCCTTTCATATCCTATGTTGGTTCCTTTCCCAACTCCCATTGTGTCCAAGCAGAGTGCCATGGCCTCCATAAATAACAATAAAACTTGCCCCTGAAGAATTTTAACTCCCACACCATGTTGTTGGGCAAGGGTTCCATGTAGGGTTTTTAAAAAAAATGTCAATGCATAAATAATGGTGGCAGGGGCACTAGACTAACGTATTAAAAGTTTCAATTGGTTCCATAAATGTTGTATAATAATATTTTCATAATGATCATCCCTGAGCTTTCCAACTAAATTACTAAGTTGCCAAGTCAAAAATAGGGTTAGCTACGTCAAGCCAATATGCCAAAACCAAGATTTTTGCCTCAAAATGATATGTTCATAATATGTTTACGAAGTCAATGAACCAAATCATTATAAATCAAGACATTTCAACGTAATAATACATATCATATGTTTATGAGAGTCAATAACCCATGTTCTGGTCTAACCACCCCAAGGGAACCACATAATGTTATAATGCCATGACTACGGTTCAATAAATAAACAATTAAATATAATTGGAGGAAAATGAAAGTTCAAACCAACAATGCCTAGGAGACCTCAACACAATCACACACACAAAAAGAAATATGAGTACTTGACACGAACAGGATAATCAAAGATCCCTTAACTAATTAAATCCAAGCAAAGCATAAAATAATGACATAAGCAATCACTCACATAATGAAAAAAAGATAATAAAAGACAAAGTAACTAAAATACAAAGACTTGATACAAACCATGGCTATAACTATCACATGTTTTACCAATCAGTACCAATCCTAATTGCTCAGAAACTGTTCATTATTTTTCGAGCAGCCGAAGTCCATCAACAAGCCTAGCTCACTTGATTTGTTCTTGCAAACAACAAATATAAGATCAATAGTACATGTTCCATAAATATACACCAAATAAAAAGAAAATATGATATGAGCATAATAAAGAAATATGTCATTCCTGAAGTAGGCATGTACATCTACTGATATAATGAGTTAATCATAACCAATAATCATTATAGCATAATCATAGCACCAAAAATAAAACAATTAGATGTAATAAGTGGTCAAACGGTCAATCAGCCTATGACAACCCTGCTAAGTCAACATACCAATAAAAGATATAATACACTTTGAGACAAGGTTGTAACAAAAGATTCCACCTACATTAATCTTACTTGTCACATAGATTATAATTAAAATAGAATTATAGATTTGGTCTCGGGGAGTTATTTTCCTTAATGTGACTTTGTTCGTATGTGTAAGTATATGAGATGACACTAAAGTATTTTATATTTATCTTTATATGGAAAAATCAATTTATTAAGATTTTCCAAATGAGGTTTGTAACGTGTCTGACCGTCTTGCATTATTGTAGGATCAACTATTTATTGTCATTATTTGGGTACTTCGATCAATTTTAAATATATTTTCATAGTTTTAAAATCAAGTGCATTTATATTTGCAATTAATAGAGTGAAAAATTCCCCAATAGCACCACCAAGAATGTCTTTATTTATGTTTTAAACATTATAAAAGCTTTACATTTCTATTATGATATATATTCCTAATCATTTGATTGGTTGAAAAAAGTCTAACTAATTAAAAATTATAATCTTTTGCAAAGACATGTATTAATAATAAAAGAAATTTTTAATTAAATATGTTAAAGAGTATTATTTCTTTAAAAAATATAATAAAATAAAAAAATATGTACAATTTTTATTCAAATATTGTAAAACTGATTTTAATTTCTCATGCTTAAGATTTTCAATACAAATTAATTAGTTCAAAAAGTGATCCCTATAATTATAATCTTTTGTAAAGATAGATATTAATAATAAAAGAAATTATTAATTCGATATACTAGAAAATGTTGTTTCTTTAAAAAATATAATAAAATTAAAAACTATTCACAATTTTTATTCAAATATTGTAAAACTGATTTTAGTTTCTCATGTTTAAGATTTTCAATACAAATTAATTAGTTCATGGCCATACTTATTTGTAGATACTTATAAAATTACTTTTAGTCGAATGAAACATTCTTATAAAATATACCAAAAGTAAGTATATATATATATATATATATATATATGCGAGGTGACATTATGGGATTATGCCATGATTGACATTAGAGAGAGAAAGTATGTATTGACTTTATAGATTTGAATTGACTTTTAAAAATTTAATTTATGTTGCTCAAAATTATATTTGTGATTATGAAAAGTAATAAAATATTTATTTCAATATTTTATATCACATCAATCTCTTTTAAAATATTAAAAAAATTAATGACAATATTTATAATAATTAAATATATTTATATTCACAGTTAATAAAATAAAATATTCTCCATCCACCTTTAAAAATATATATTTTTTATATTTTAAACATTATAAAAACTTTATAATATAATTTTTTTTTTAACAAATTAAAAAGTGATTCGTATGTCTCCTGCCAAAACAGGGACTAATACAAATACACGAATGTTAGGAAACGTCCTGTAAAAACTCTCGTGTGTCTGGGTTTGCCAAATCTGCTTTAGCTCCGTCTATTCTTGGTTCATTTCGAATATTAGTTTGGCATCTGTCCATGCAATGGAGGAGGAGAAGCTGTCTCTGTTTATGTCGATGCCGAATGAATATGTGGATGCAAATCAAGATGCCCAACTCCCTAAATCTGATAATCAGTTACTGAAAATGATGATGCAAATCCAGTTGCACAACTCCGTAAATCTGATGATCAGTTCACTGACACTGACACTCACACTCCCAATCTGTTCAGGGTGATGCGTATTGTCCCCGACAAGCAAGAATACAGTTTCGTAGAAAAGGTACAACTTCCCGAAAAGGAAGTTTTAGGTCTCTGTAATAAGCTTGTGCCCTCCTCGGCTTCTGTTTACTTGAGTGACCCCCCTCGAATCCGTATCAACTTCGAAGCATTAAATGGGTTGCACTCATCCACCGTGGGGTTCTATGGAGATAAGAGGATGATGATCCAAATCTTCCGCAAACAATGTCTGATCGGTTATTCAGTTCTCTCTCAGATGGAGGGGGGCAAATTTGAGCCTGGACTCTATGTCATCGTCCAGAAGAGGGAGCTGGCACTGTGGTTGCTTTCTACTGGCACGAAGGTGAGCATTTCAAGGAGGCTTATAGAAAAGACCCGTCCTGCAATTTCATCAGATATCTGGTTGAGCTCTGTCAGTGCGTATATATTTGTGTGAAAGGGAGCTATAATTTTGGCGCCTTGGTTGCTACTGCTACCGGACCACCCTCAAAATCTGCGCGTACTATGGAAATTAAAGTAGAGAAAATAAAGAACTCTAACAATGACGTGGAGCTTTTGCCCGGATTTAAAGTAAGAATCGGTGGACAAGTGAAGCCTGGGAATTTATTGCCTCTATTTTCCGAGGGATATCACCGGTATTGTTTACTGACAGCAGAGTACAGAGATCCACGAGCTTCTGCAACAGAAAACGTCGAAGCGTCTGTAGAACCTTCTGAGTTTCGAAACATCGTAAATAAATGGTCGCGCGAGTCCACTGTTGATTACTCAAGGATGAGTGACGAGCATTTTATCAATCTCCTCCAATATTGTTACCCAGAGGAATACCAGAACTACCGTAGGCGGAAGGACTCTTTCAACACCGTTGGTGACTCAGGCACTAAGTCTGTACAATCTGAAGAAGAAGAAGCATCTAAAGAACGAGATCAAAAGGCATTTCCAAACATAATGAACATAGGAGGTAAGGTAATTAAGTTTCTGGAAAACAGATTCATATAAGGTGAGGATAGGTTTTTACAGGAGTCAAAGAGCAAGATGTCAAAAGATAGCAAAGGCGGTTTCCTTTTGGAGAGCATTTATATTGAAGAAGTTGCTGTTAAACGGCAATCTGGCCTGTGGTCTTATAATGAGCCGGTGCAGCTGAAGTTTAAGGTTTCAATTGTGAAGGAACAGAAGCGGGCCATTGTATGGAAAGCATGTGAGTTAACACCAATGAGAAAGGATATCAATGAATTGAACAGGAATCCTGAGCGTCCCGTTGTCCCCACATGTGGCGAGTCAGTTGAATTTATAGCCATCAATCCTGAATATGAAAGGTTATTTAAAGTTGTCGCTCTGAGCTCCGGGGTGTTGATGGTTTTTATTGACAACCTCAAAGATTCTTGCCTGCATCTGTACCGTTGCCCCAAGATCGGTTTGGACATAAATAACATGAGTCGTCCCATTAAAACATTTAAGAAGGGATTCAACTTGCTGGCTGTAGATGAATCTAACCGATTCATGGCTCTCTATGAAGAAGAGAAGTCCAAGATTGCAATATATAGGTTTGATGAATTATTTAAGGTGGTGTATCCATGGCCTGGAGCGCAGGTTCATCTAGAAACATTTACAGGGAGCAGCATCATTACCTGGATGCATTTAATCCAAGGGAAAAGGGAGGTGCTGTTAGTTGATAACACAAACAGGGTGAGGGTGGTGGAAATCCATGAGAAGCAAACAATGAGGGCAAAGCACATTTCTATTCCTTGGGCACAGCCTCTTTCAAAAGCGTGCATTTCTGCTGGTGTATTTTTCCTCATTGTTTTCAGGGAATTCCAATCTCGAGTTGAAGGTGATGTCGATGTCATTGGTGATGATGCTGAAAGAAATCTTCCAAGACTACAGGTCCAGTTGGAAATTTTTGTTTTAGGTGATAGCATGAGCTACTTGAAGACCATCCATTTGAATGGAAATTCAAGCAGCACCATATGTGATTTGGAACATCTAGAAGTGAATATTAAAAATTTTGGATCACAAAGTCACCTTGTACTATACAGCCATACACATGCTCCTGTTTTTCTCTATTCGCATGTTCTTAAAACTGTCTTAGCTGGGGAAGTACTAAAGTTGCAACAAGTACAAAATAAACCCAGTAAATTGGAAGAAACAGAAATTGATAGCTCGTGCACTTATTTGGCATATATATACCACATTTTTGACATGTTTGGAACTACCCCTGCCTTGTTTCCAGAAGCTAAGAAGAGCATCACATTCAATGTGTTACTAGAAAGCAGCACAGAACCCTGTGATGAAGATGCATGCATCAAATACGTACAAGCACTCCTCACAAAACTTAGGAAAGGAAAAGATAAAAACTTTTCGAATATGATGATTGACTTTCAAGCGGACTGTGTGAAAAAATGGGAAACGGAATCTGGTTGCTTGGATTCAGCTCCAGCAGGTGACGAGAGGAAGATGAAAATGGGAATGTGGGTTGGTAAGCTTATTTGCCTTGTGCCCTTTCAAATAGCTCGTGCAGAAAATAACGGAATGGTGGCTCTTAAGGATGGACTTCAAATACCCCCTTATATTAGCTATGTGGACAGCGTATCACTCGCTAATTCTATACGCTTTGGGTTTTATGATGCTGTTCCAAACAGTTAGAAGGGTAAAATTAAGGTTATATCCTCCATGGGAAAACAAAGCAGCGGCAAGTCTTATTTGTTGAACCATCTATCAGGGTCTCTCCTTGATGTTTCAGGTGGCAGGTGCGCGGATGCTGTGTGGGACTATCGCCACAGCAGAAGATTCATCACAGGCCTATGGTAGGTGCTTGTATGTACTCTTAGACTTTGAGGGACTGGGCAGTTTTGAGAGAAGTGAACAAGAGGACATGCTTCTCTCGGTTTTCAACGCTGCTGTCAGTAACCTCAAATATTCAAGAAAAAGGTTTGTTTGTCTGACCGCCAAAATTCTCGCTGATTTTGATTTTCATGCAAGCACAATACATTATGCATTCCTCTGTTTTAAGGGGAGAAGAAGAGAAGACGAAATCCAAATTAATTTAGAATTATAATTTTATTTCACTAGCCCATTTGCTTTGTCTTCGTGTTCTTAGAGGATTTCCACTTGGACAAGGAGAACAGAAATCCAAATTTATTTAAAATTATAATTTTATTTCACTATCCCACCCCATTTGCTTTTTCCTTCTGTTAATAGAAGATTTCCACTTGGATAAGGAGAAGACGAAATCCAAATTTATTTAAAATTATAATTTTATAATCTTATTTCACTAACCCATTTGCTTTTTGTTCATTTATTACAGGATTTCCACTTGGACAAGGATACAGAATTGGCTTTCAAGCGCTTCCAAAGTGGGATCAGCCTAATCAAGCAGGACGATAAGTTATTCAAGAGTCTATTCTGTGAGATAAAAACAAAGCAGAAAGAACAAGGATTTAAAAACAGACTTCAATAGATTGCTACAACAATGCTAAAAACAAGAATTTTTATTGATTTTCTTGAATTTCTTGATCTTTTTTTTCTGTCCATTACAAAGTTGTGCCTAGGGCGTCTATAAATAGATTTGAAAGCAAAAATAACTGAAAATAAATTGATTGTTTAACTAATCTAAAACTAACTTCAACTGCTACTGCATGCAAGCTAAGCAAGGAGTAAGACTGCTTGTTTAACTGATTGAACTACCTAATCTCTAACTGTTTGTTAACTGCTGTGCATGTTTGAGAAGGAGGGAGGTGGAACAAGCAGTTAAACTGTGAGTGGAGAAATTATCTCCAATTAATCTTGAGTTTCTAACACTCCCCCTTAATTTCTACCACTAACAACTTCAGCGTTTACAATGTCTAGATTTTGTCTTAGATAATCAAAGGTCTCCTTTGCTAATGCCTTTGTGAATATATCTGCCAATTGATCTTCAGATATGCAGAAGTCTAGATGGATTTCTCCATTGTTTATTAGCTCTCTGATAAAATGAAATCTTGTATCAATGTGCTTACTCCTCTTATGAAAACATGATTTTTTGATAATGCAATTGCTGATTTGTTGTCACAAAAGATCAGTGTTGACTCCCTCTGTGCTTGTAATAAATCTTTCAATATTCTCCTCATCCAAGTTGCTTGACATGCTGATGATGTGGCTGCTACATACTCTGGTTTAGCTGATGAAAAGTGTCACTATAGGTTGCTTTTTGGATGCCCATGTGACCACACCTGTTTCTAAAAAAAAGACATGTCCAGAAGTACACTTCCTGTCATCAACGCTACCTGCAAAATCACTATCAGTAAAACCAATCAAACTAAAATCGTTAGTTATGGAATATAAAATTCCATATTATGTAGTTCCCGCCACATATTTCAATATCTTTTTTTTCAACTTGCCAATGTGAGTCTTTCGGTGACTCCATGAATCTAGAGATTAAACTGATCTCATACATGATATCTGGTCTTGTAGCTGTAAGATACATCAAACTACCAACTAGTCTTTTAAATGTTGTAGAATCAACATTAGACCCTTGGTCTTTTTTGCTAAGTTTCATCCCTGTAGCAACTGGTGTAGGTGTTGGTTTACAATTCAACATCTTAAATCTCCTTAACACATCCTTTGCATATTTAGTTTGACAAATAAAAATTTCTTTCTCTAATTATACAACTTCTATGCCCAAAAAGTACTTCAATAATCCCAAATCTGACATTTCAAATTCTTTCTTCATTTCTTATTTAAATGTGTCTATAAACAAATTTCTAGTGAAAATCAAATCATCAACATACAAACACACAATCAAAATCTGACCTTTTTTAATTGATTTTTGTGTACAAAGTAGGCTCACTATTGCTTCTACTGAATCCATTATTTGTCATATATGAATCAATCCTGCTATACCATGCTCTTGGTGCTTTCTTGAAACCATAAAAGGCCTTCTTCAATCTGTAGATGTTTTCTTCATGTCCTTACACTTCATAACCTAGTGGTTGTTTTACATACACTTCTTCATCTAGGAAACCATTCAAGAAAGCTGATTTGACATCCATTTGATATACATCCCAATTATATTGAGCAGCTATTGGTAAAACCATTCTAATAATATCAAGTCTAGCAACTGGAGCAAATGTTTCATTGTAATCAACTCCATATTCTTGTGCAAAACCTTTTGCTACTAACCTTGCCTTGTGCTTTTCAACATTTCCATCTAAATCAAATTTGGTTTTATAAACCCATTTGACTCCTATGCAATCCTTACCTTCAGGTAGATTTGTTAGATCCCATTTTTTATTTCTTTCAACGACATTCATCTCTTCATCCATTGCTTTTATCCAATGTTCCTTATTAACTGCTTCTTCATAATACATAGGATGATGAGTGAAAAGAGCAAAATTTGAACACAAATCTAACTTTTCTTCTTCTTGATTATAAATGTCATTCAAGTTTCTCATTTTCTTACCTTTAAATATTGATCTTAAAGTCGCAAGAGTTGGATCTGATTCATCACTTACTTGTGAATTTGGAGTAGGATGACATGCATGACCAGATGATTCACCTTGTTCAAACCTCCTAGGTGTTCTTATTGGAGTGCTTATTCTTGCTTGTGGAGAGGATTGATCTCCTTGAAAATTTTGTTCTTTAGATTCTTCTTCATTTTGTAGAATTGGTGCTCCAATTGTGAAGGTGCTACCATCCCATGCTTCCTCTTCCTTAAATTCAACATATATGCTAATAATCACTTGCTTTGAAATAGGGTTATACAACTTATAAGCCTTTGATTCTTCACTATAGCAATAAAAATGCATTTTTCACCTCTATCATCAAGTTTTCTTCTCAATTTAGATGGTATAAGATAATATGCTATACAACCAAAAATTCTACAATGATTTACACTATGTTTCTTACCACTCTATGCTTCTTGTGGAATTCGATCTCTGACACTCTTTGTTGGGCTTCTATTCAGAATATATAATGCACATGCTATTGCTTCTACCCAATATTCATTTTACAAGTGTTTGGCCTTCAACATGCTTCTAGCCAGCTCCATGATTGTTCTATTCTTTCTTTCTACTACACATTTCTATGGTGGTGTGTACCTTGTAGTCAATTGTCTTTTAATGCCATGATATATGCAAAAATCTTGAAATTCATTAGACATATATTCACCTCCTTTATCTGATCTAAGTACCTTGATATAATGGCCACTTTAATTTTCAACCATAGCCTTAAATTCTTTAAACTTTCTAAAGGCTTCAGACTTATTTTTGAGAAAATAAATCCATGTCTTTTTGCTAAAGTCATCAATGAAGGTTAGAAAATAAGTACTACCTCCAAGTGATGGAATTTGCATTGGTCCACATAAATCACTATGGACTAGCTCCAATATTACCTTTTCTTTATATGAGGCTCCTACTGCAAAGCTCTCTCTATGCTGTTTTGACAGAATACAACTGTCACATGAACTTCTTGGTTGTTCTATTAGTGGTAATCCCTTCACCATATTTTTCTTCTGTAACAAACTCAAACCTCTAAAATGTAAATGTCCATACCTTAAGTGCCATAGCCATGATTGGTATAGATGCATGGTTTTGAAGTGGGCTTCCTCTTCTACTTGGATGCACTGAATTCAAAGAGGGAACATCCAATTCTTGGTCATTTCCACTTTTCCTATTAACCTGTCACTTGGAAACTTGTCTAGTATTGTGCAAACATTATCCATAAAGGATACTCTGTAACCTTTATGTACTAACTGTTCAACACTCATAAGATTATGATTTAGTCCAAGTACAAAATAAACATCAGGTATAAACCTTCTTTCACCATTTTTTGCCAAAACATTTATTACTCCTTTACCCATTACATCCACTTTGATATCATTTCCTAATTTCACTTCAGATTTTACATAATCATCAAGGCTAACAAAAAATTCTTTATTTCCTGTCATATGATTACTGCATCCACTATCTAAGAACTAAATATCTCTAGCTTTTTCTTGAGTAACATGACAAGTGAGAAATAAGCTTCCAGGATTAGAACTAGATACATTTGTGTAATTAGCATTTTGGTTGTCTACATATCCTTATTTCCTTCTGCAGTCACTTACATAATGTCTATATTTTTTGCAGTAATAATATTAAATATTAGATTTATAAAAACCTCTGTGAACTATGATGGAAGTGATTGTTGCCACATCCTCTATTGTTGTAGTTTTGATTACTATTTTCACCTTGATCTAGATTGTTCCTTCTAGTTCTGCTTTTGCCTCTTCCTCTGACGTTTGACCTTCCTCTTCCTCTTCCTCTACCAAATGATACTTGTGACTTGAAAGCATTCTCAAGAGAAGTATTGTTATTCCCATTCATTCTGGATTCATGTGTTAACAAAGAACCCATTAAGTCATCTACAGATAACTGTTCCAAATCCTTAGTTTCCTCAATAGCTACAACTATTGCATCAAATTTACTTGGTAAACTTCTGAGTATTTTTTCTATGATCTTCTGATCCATGATTGTATCTCCATTAGATCTAATTTGATTCACTATATTCAACACTTGACCCATAAATTGGTCTATAGATTCTGAATCATTCATTTAAAAATTTTCAAAACTTCTCCTAAGAGATTGCAATTTAGCAATTTTTACCTTTGTATTACCTTTATAGGTAGTCTCCAAGATTTTCCATACTGATCTAGATCTCGTTGCTATTGCAACTCTAGAAAAAACCGATTCATCCAATGCTTGTTGAATTATAAATAAGGCTTTTTCATATTTTTTCCTATTCTCTTTAAGCTCTTTATTTTGTGCTTGAGTTAATGCCTAATGGGCAGTGTCATCATGCGGTTCTACAAAACCACTCTCTACCAAATCCTAAACATCTTGTGAGCAAAACAAAGTTCTCATCTTAATTTTCCAAAAATCGTAATTCTTACAATTAAAAATGAGAATTTGAGGCTAAAAAATACTGTTGTTCGTTGCCATGTCAAAAGCTGAAGTGACTAAATCAACAGTGGCTGCAAAGAGGGTTGATGCGCACTTATTCACTGTGATTTTTTCATGATCTAACGTTTATTTTATATTTTGACTTAAGTTGTAAGCCCACTATTTTCAACAAAACATTCGTGTAGCCCAAAAAATATGTGAAGCCAATTTATACCTATCTAAAATACCAAACTTGCGAACCAGCAAGGTGTGGTAGGATTAATTTAAACTTCGTGGGGAGGTATCCATGCACATACCCTATTGCCTCAGTTGATATACAGTTACATTGAAATATTGACTGCTGCTAACACGTGCACTTCTCCTAAATTGACTTCTGCTGTACATGCTCCCAAATCTGTGCTTCTCCCTTGAACAATTGTGCTTCTTCTAACCAGAGGATTCTACTATGCATTGACTGAAAAGTGCACTTTTGCTGCGTCCAACCTGTCACTCCTTTGGCTACGCTTCACAAGGATAGCTCTGTGGCATTTTCTTCTACTGTGTCCAAACTATTGCCTCTTCTCCACTGAGCATGCCACTCCTTTCCCACCATCTGTCTGATCTTCAAGCTTTGATACCAATTTGTGAGATAAAAATAGAGCATAAAGAACAAGAATTTAAAAATAGATTTCAATAGATTGCTATAGCAATGCTAAAAACAAGATTTTTTATTGATTTTCTTGAATTTCTTGATCTTCTTTTTCTATCCATTACAAAGCTACGCTCAAGGCGTCTATAAATAGATTTGAAAGTAAAAATAACTGAAAATAAACTCATTGTTTAACTAATTTAAAACTAACTTCAACTGCTACTGCATGCAAGTTGAGCAAAGAGTAAGACTGCTTGTTTAACTGATTGAACTAACTGGTCTCTAACTGTTTGTTAACTGTTGTGTAGGCTTGAGAAGGAGGGAGGTGGAACAGGCATTTAAACTGTGAGCGGAGAAATTATCTCCAATTAATCTTTAGTTTCTAACATATTCTACATTGCAATCAAGGATGTGGATGGATATGATATTAATGAACTTTTGCAAGAATTCCATGAGAAAATTACTCAAATATGCAACAAATCTCAATAAAACTTTATTGCAAAAATGTATGATTGGAATGTCGAGATCACCACTATGGCTCCTTATAATCGATTTGATTACCATAGAGAGAGCTTAAGTGAACTTGCAGCATCAGTGAGAGGGATTCTTTCTATGATAATGACTCCACTTTATTGAATGATATCAAGCTTATAATTTCCCAATTTGCCACCAAAGACTGGACTCACATTGACAGTAAGCATGTGGCTCTTATAGTTGACATTCTAAGGAGAAATCTCAAGGTTGCGGTCAATATGGGATGTATTTCTATTACAAATACAAGTGAGGTGCAAGGGCTTATTAATTTTGATACTGAGGAAGAAATTCTAGATTTATCTATTGATGTTGGGGATTTATCATGTGCTGTTAAAGACTGGGGCTTGTGTCTGGCACCTTCACATGATTAATCAATAGTTGATAGTGTTAGTGATGTCTTATATCAGCTCAGGTTAACATTGGAGATTGTTTTACCAAAAAAGGGAAACAACGGTGAATTTTGGCATTCTATGTTCGAGAACTTCCTCTAGGTAGTGGGAGAAAGAAGGCATGATAGATTTCAATAGTGGATAAGTTCAAAAAATAAAGAATTTTGTGATAATAAAGAGGTGAAAAGGTTATAGTTAGAGGCCAGTGTAGCTTTGGCAGAAGTGAAACAAGGTCTCTCTGTATGTGGATGCAAATGTTCTCAATGTTTTTGGAGATGTGTGCTTGAAAAGGGGCATGATAAGGACCATTTTTGCATGGATAGTCATAAATGTATAAAAAGTTTTAGTTATTGTGCTAAAAAGGGATACAACTTCCAGTGCAGGGATTTGGCATGGCACGAAGGCTTTCATGACTATAAAAAGAGAAATCACACTTGTGGAGAGACTTGTCACTTGATTGAAAAGTCATCAAATTGTAATAAGGTGTGTTCTTTGGGCCTGAACACTCTGGTGAGCACAAGTGCAATTCACTGCAACATATGTGTAAGACAACATGTTCTCTTCCAAGCTGTAATAATCATTATGCTATGTCCATTGAGTCTAATCACAAAAAACATAAATGCCATGAAACATATTGCTAGAGCAAATGCAGTATAAATGGTTGCAGTAGGACATGTAGACAGAAAGATAACTTCCATGATTTGGATGCAAATGTATAACATTTGTGCGGGAATGAACATGCTTGCCCAGAGGAATGTAGCATGCCTGGAATATGTGAAATATCTACAAAATTAGTAAGATAACCCCGCATTTTTGAGGGACAAAGGGGGTCTTTTGAGTACGAGCTTCACTCAAAACAAAATGGACTGCAAAAAAGTTGTTGTATTCCCATTCCTTCCTTTAAAAGGAATCATCAAGGCCCACATATTCACACCCAAAAATTTGGTTCTGTGCACTATTGTGACACTAGATGCTAGGCTTGTGGTTACTTCTGTCAGCTTCTAGTAGATCACTCTAGCTTGCATAATACTATGCATTGAAATATGAAAAATGTAAAAATCATTTTGGAGGTTGAAGATATCGAGATTCAAGATCAAAAGTATAAGTGGGTAGAGAAAGGTGAGGCTGAACTGTGTAATATGTATTACAGAAAATAGGGACGAGGCCATACTCATTTGGTATCTTGTCTAGGCCCCATGATGTGCACTGATAATTTTTGTGATGGTTCCAGGCATGAAACTGTGAAGTATGGGCCTGACGTGGATGTTCCGAAAGATGAGATGACTCATGAGTGTTATTGGAAATATGTTGGATTTGTTGATCCATGCACAGAAGAATATTGGGAATGATTCAACCTTTGTAATCACTATTTCAAACATGAGGAGCATGAAGAAGAGACACAACCTTCTGATAAATCTTATTGCATCGAGAAACTTTGGCATTCACCCCTTACAAGAACTGGATAAAATGAAAGGTCCACCGGCTATACAACTAATGATGGCCATCATTTTTCCTATCATCATTCTGAAAGTATCCCATATCATGTCATTTTTATCATTATCAAATCAAGTTCAATGGGTCAGTCAGATATCACCCTGAAAATGGCAACATTTAGTCATTTACATAATTGTAGGCTGGGCTGAATAATTGAGGCCATTTTGAGATTTATACAAACTCGTCTTAAAATTTTTTTTGATGATTTTATATCAGTAGTTGTATTTGAAAAAACTACAACAGTAGCTGTAGAGATACAAGATATGAAAGAAATTGTAGTCAGTTCGATTCTTCAATTTCATGTAGAGGAATTTATGCATTGGGGACGAGCCTTAAGTGCTGTCAGCAATGCTGCACAGATAGGCCTTTAAGCAGGTCTTGGAATAAGTACTATTAGAAACTAAAGATTAATAGGAGATAATTTATCCACTTGACACTTAACTACCAATTCCACCTCCCTCCTTCTCATGCATGCATAGTAGTTAACAAACAGTTAGGGATTAGTTAGTTCAAATAGTTAAATAGCAGTCTTACTCCTTGCTCAGCTTGCATGCAGTAGCAGTTGAAGTTAGTTTCAGATTAGTTAAATAATTAATTTATTTTCAGTGATTTTTGCTTTCATATTCTATTTAAAGATGCCTTGGGCAAAGCTTTGTATGAACAAGATCAAGAAAGATAAAAAAAGATTAATAAAATCTTGCTATTATGATTGTCGTAGCAATATGTTGAAGTCTATGTTTATTTTCTTATTTTTTATGCTCTATTTATTCCTTCAAACTGGTATCAGAGATAGAAGAGCAGAAGGTGAGAATGCGTAAGTGTGTTGTAGGGATGTGGAGAGTCAGTAGAGCCATCCTTGTGAAGTGCAGCCAAAGTAGATAGGTTGTGTGAAGGAAGATCGCATGTTTGAAAGCGTAGACCTAGCCAACATGGACGCAGTAGCAACAACTTAGCATGAGGGGGAGCAACAGGTCATAGGTGAATAGTGCATAGTAGTCAACAGCCATCGTGAAAGTCTAATAAAAGTACCCCAGCTTGAACTAGGTGAAAGGTATTTATATTATGTATCAGGCGTGAAAATGTAAAAGCTATGGAGAGGGGATATGTAAACTGTTGAATGTAATTCAATATTTGTGTAAAAGACTTTTTTCAAGCAGGATTATTATCAAATTGAAGATCAATTTAAAAAAAAATTAAGTCAGAAAAAAAAAATTAAGTCAGATCATGGAAGAAGCACAGTGAAGAAGTGCGCTTCAATCCTCTTTGCAGCCGCTGTTGATTTAGTCGCTTCAACATGAGACATGGCAACGAATAAGAGTATTTCTCAGCCTCAAATTCCCATTTTCAATCGTAAAAATTATAATTTTTGGGCAATTAAAATGAAAATTTTGCTGTGCTCACAAGATGTTTGGGATTTGGTAGATAGTGGTTTTGTAGAACCATAGGATGAGGTTGCCCATCAGGCATTAATTCGAGCATAAAAGGAAGAGCTTAAAGAGAATAGGAAAAAAAATGCAAAAGCTTTATTTCTAATCCAACAGGCATTGGATGAATCTATTTTTTATAGAGTTGCAGCAGGAACAAGATCTAGATTGGCATGGAAAATCTTGGAGACTACCTATAAAGGTAATACAAAGGTAAAAATTGCTAAATTGCAATCTCTTAGGAGAAGTTTTGAAAATTTGCAAATGAATGGTTTAGATTCAATAGACCAGTTTATGGGTCAAGTGTTGAATATAGTGAATCAAATTAGATCTAATGGAGAGACATCACGGATCAGAAGATCATAGAAAAGATACTCAAGAGTTTACCCAGTAAATTTGATGTAATAATTGTAGCTATTGAGGAAACCAAGGATTTGGAACAATTATCTGTAGATGAATTAATGGGTTCTTTGTTAACACATGAATCCAGAATGAATAGGAATAACAATACTTCTCTTGAAAATGCTTTTAAGTCACAAGTATCATTTGGTAGAGGAAGAGGAAGGTCATACTTCAAAAGAAGAGGCAGAGGCAAAAATAGAAGGAACAATCCAGATCAAGGTGAAAATAGTAATCAAAACTACAACAATAGAGGACGTGGCGACAATCACTTCTAGCAAAGTTCACAGAGGTTTGATTAATCTAATATTCAATGTTATTATTGAAAAAATACGGACATTAAGCAAGTGACTGCAGAAGGAAACAAGGATATGTTGACAAGTAGAATGCTAATTACACAAATGAATCTAGCTCTAATCCAGGTGAATCTAGTTCTAATCCTAGAAGCTTATTTCTCACTTGTCATGTTACTCAAGAAAAAACTAGAGATACTTGCTTCTTAGATAGTGGTGCAGTAATCATATGACATGGAATAAAGAAGTTTTTGCTAGTCTTGATGATTCTGTACAATCTAAAGTGAAATTAGGAAATGATAACAAAGTGGATGTAATGGTAAATGAGTAATAAATGTTTTGGCAAAAAATGATGAATAAAGGTTTATAGCTGATGTTTATTTTGTACCTGGACTAAAGCATAATCTTATTAGTATTGGACAGTTAGTACAGAAAGGTTACAGAGTATCCTTTATGAATAATGTTTGCACAATACAAGACAAGTTTCCAAGTGATAGGTTGATAGGAAAAGTGGAGATGACCAAGAATCAGATGTTCCTTCTTTGAATTCAGTGCATTCAAGGAGAAGAGGAAGCCCACTTCAAAACCATGCATCTAGACCAATCATGGCTATGGCACTTAAGGTATGGACATTTACATTTTGGAGGTTTGAATTTGTTATAGAAGAAAAATATGGTGAAGGGATTACCACCAATAGAACAGCCAGGGAATTCATGTGACAGTTGTATTTTGGCAAAATAGCATAGAGAGAGCTTTCCAGTAGGAGCCTCATATAGAGCAAAGGTAATATTGGAACTAGTCCATAGTGATTTATGTGGATCAATGCAAATTCCATCATTTTGAGGAAGTACTTGTTTTCTAACCTTCATTGATGACTTTAGCAGAAAGACTTGGATATATTTCCTCAAAAATAAGTCTGAAGCCTTTGGAAAGTTTAAAGAATTCAAGGTAATGGTTGAAAAGAAGAGTAGACGTTACATCAAGGTACTTAGATTAGATAAAGGAGGTGAATATATGTCTAATGAATTTCAAAAATTTTGCAGATATCATGGCATTAAAAGGCAACTGACTACAAGGTACACACCACAGCAGAATGGTGTAGCAGAAAGAAAAAATAGAATAATCATGGAGATGGCTAGAAGCATGTTGAAGGACAAACACTTGTCAAATGATTATTGGGCAGAAGTAGTAGCATGTGTAGTATATATTTTGAATAGAAGCCCAACAAAGAGTGTCAGAGATCGAATTCCACAAGAAGCATGGAGTGGTAAGAAGCATAGTGTACATCATTACAGAATTTTTGGTTGTATAGCATATTCTCCTATACCATCTAAATTGAGAATAAAAGTTGATGATGGAGGTGAGAAATGCATTTTTATTGGCTATAGTGAACAATCAAAGGCTTATAAGTTATATAACTCCATTTCAAAGCAAGTGATTATTAGCAAAGATGTTGAATTTAAGGAAGAAGAAGCATAGAATGGTAGCACCATTACAATTAGAGCACCAATTCCACAAAATGAAGAAGAATCTAAAGAACAAAATTTGCAAGAAGATCAATCCTCTCCACAAGCAAGAATAAGCACTCCAATAAGAACACCTAGGAGGTTTGAACAAGGTGAATCATCTGGTCATGCATGTCATCCTACTCCAAATTCACAAGTAAGTGATGAATCAAATCCAACTCTTGCTACTTTAAGATCAAGATTTAAAGGTAAGTAAATGAGAAACTTGAATGAGATTTATAATCAAGAAGAAGAGAAGTTAGATTTGTGTTCAAATTTTGCTCTTTTTACTCATGATCCTCTATATTATGAAGAAGCAGTTAATGAGGAACATTGGTTAAAAGCAATGGATGAAGAGATGAATGCCATTGAAAGAAATCAAACATGGGATCTAAATAATCTACCTGAAGGTAAGGATTGCATAGGATTCAAATGGGTTTATAAGACAAAATTTGATGCAGATGGAAATATTGAAAAGCAAAAGGCAAGGTTATGAGCAAAAGGTTTTGCACAAGAACATGGAATTGACTATAATGAAACATTTTCTCTAGTTGCTAGACTTGAAACTATTAGAATGGTTTTAGCAATAGCTGATCAAAATAATTGGTATGTATATCAAATGGATGTCAAGTTAGCTTTCTTGAATGGTTTCCTAGATGAAGAAGTGTATGTAAAATAGCCACCAGGTTATGAAGTGCAAGGACATGAAGAAAAAGTCTACAGATTGAAGAAGGCCCTTTATGGTCTCAAGCAAGCACCAAGAGCATGGTATAGCAAGATTGATTCATACATGACAAACAATGGATTCAACAGAAACAATAGTGAGCCTACTTTGTACACAAAAATCAACAAAGAAAGTTAGATTTTGATTGTGTGTTGTTATGTTGATGATTTGATTTTCACTGGAAATTTGTCTGTAGACACATTTAAATCAGCAATGAAGAAAGAATTTGAAATGATAGATTTGGGATTAATGAACTACTTTTTGGGCATAGAAGTTATACAATCAGAGCAAGGAATTTTTATCTGTCAAACTAAATATGCAAAGGATGTGTTAAGGAGATTTAAGATGCTGAATTGTAAACCAACACCTACACCAGTTGCTACAGGGACCAAACTTAGCAAAAAAGACCAAAGGTCTAATGTTGATTCTACAACATTCAAAAGACTAGTTGGCATTTTGATGTATCTTACAGTTACAAGATCAGATATCATGTATGGGGTCAGTTTAATCTCTAGATTCATGGAGTCACCGAAAGACTCACATTGGCAAGTTGGAAAGAGGATATTGAGATATGTGGTAGGAACAACAGAAATTGGAATTTTATATTCCACAACTAAAAATTTTAGTTTGATTGGTTATACTGATAGTGATTTTACAGGTAGCATTGATGACAGGAAGAGTACTTCTGGACATGTCTTTCTTTTAGGAACAGGGGCGGTCACATAGGCATCCAAAAAGCAACCTATAGTGACACTTTCATCCGCTGAAGCAAAGTATGTAGCAGCCGCATCATCAGCATGTCAAGCAACTTGAATGAGGAGAATATTGATAGATTTATTAAAAGCAAAGAAGGAGTCAACACCAATCTTTTGTGACAACAAATCAGCAATTGCATTATAAAAAAAATAATGTTTTTCATAAGAGGAGCAAGCACATTGATACAAGATTTCACTTTATCAGATAGTTAGTAAACAATGGAGAAATCTATCTGGACTTCTGCAGATCTGAAGACCAATTGACAGATATATTCACAAAGGCATTAGCAAATGAGACCTTTGATTATCTAAGACAAAATTTAGGCATTGTAAATGCTGAAGTTGTTAGTGGTAGAAATTAAGGGGGAGTGTTAGAAACTGAAGATTAACAGGAGATAATTTCTCCACTTGACACATAACTGTTAGTTCCACCTCCCTCATCATGCATGCACAGCAGTTAACAAACAATTAGAGATCAGTTAGTTCAAACAGTTAAACAACAGTCTTACTCCTTGCTCAGTGTGCATGCAATCGCAGTTGAAATTAGTTTTAGATTAGTTAAACAATCAGTTTATTTTCAGTTATTTTTGCTTTCATATTCTATTTAAAGATGCCTTGGGCGCAGATTTGTATTGACAAGATCAAGAAAGATCAAAAAAAGATTAATAAAATCTTGCTTTTGTGATTGCCGTAGCAATCTGTTGAAGTCTGTGTTTATTTTCTTGTTTTTTCTGCTCTGTTTATTCCTTCAGGTACGTATGGATTCGAGAATATTTTACCACTCTTTAAGGCCGCTGTTGAATTCCTGGTTGTGGAACCAGCTATTCCTCTGGCTTGAAAGCTGCTGAGCAATTAATGATCAATGCAGCTAGAGACCGAAGCGTAAACCAGAAAAAACCAGTTGTTATCTTTTTGAGCGATGGGGAAAACAATGGTGGAGAGGATCCTCTCCGTTGTGTGAACCAAATGAAAATACGGGATCCCAGGATGGTAGTCCATACAATTTTGTACGGAAATACAACTAAAACAAATATTTTGAAGAAAATGGCAGACGGAAGTGGCGGAGAGTTCCACCATACTCTTGATGAAATTGGATTCGCGTTTCATCGTCTTCAGTCCTATTGTCCATTCTTGGCCTCCAATATCTACATTGGAATAAATATTTCTATGGCCAATGCGTAATAATCTTTCTTAATTTTACTTTTAGGTGTGTTTTAGTTTCTATGCAGCTATGTTTGCTGCTTCTAGTATATCAGAATAGATATCCTCTTTGCAGCGCCTGCACAAGTTATATAACAGCAATTTAGTTGATAAATTATCCCATTCAAGAGAAAATAATTACAAATTTACAACTGTCAAATTGCTCGGTTGAGTGCAATGATTGTTGGATAAGGACAAAATAGGGCATGTTCGACAAACCTTTACATACAGGGTGAAGAAAATTATTTATGAACTTAAATGTACTGTTAAAAAAATTATATCTTCTTGTATAGCTGATGGCAAAATAAGCATAATTGTTTAAAAATATTTATTTTAAAAACATAAAAAAAAAAATAGTCTTATTAATAATATTATGTGACTTAACATTATGGATATGTGTATGGTTGTGGATATTAAAATTGTAATATTATGATACTTGTTGGTAAAGTAGGAAGTGTGTTATATTAACAAGACATTACTAAATGTTTAGGTTAGCCCTTCAAAATTATCATTTTTAAATGGTCAGAAAATTAAATATCAAATTTAATAAAGAAATTGTTAAAATTACATATAGAATCACTATTATTTTGAGGAAGGTTTTTGAGATATTTTATATATATATATATATATATATATATATATATATATATATATATATATATTGTTTTTTTAATTATTGTTTTAAAAATTTACCCCTCTAAAAATAATATAGAATATAATTATTTTATCTTTCAAAAACAATCTCCGTTTTATAGTAGGGAAAGAGATTTATAGAACAACACAACACTTTTACAAACTTGTTTTTATTAACTATGGGGACTTAACTCCAAGTCAGGGAACTTGATTTTGTATTTTGTTTTTGTTGAGCATGAGAACTTAACCCCACCCAGCTAGCTTTTGAGCCCGCACAGGAATGGAATAAGAGATTTATTTAACAATAGTTTTGCAAGTGGAGTCTAGTAGCCAAAAATTCAAGACAAGGAGCTTGAACTAATGATTTTTTCTGTTGAGCATAAGGACTTAACCCCATCTATCTAGCTTTTGAAGTTGTATGGGAATGAAATAAGAGACTTATAGAATAATAGTTTTACAAACGGAATCTAGTAACACTCCAAAACAATGGACCTAAAACATACACAACTTTATATTTTCATTTACCGATTAATCATAGTTTGTATACCTTTCTTCTACCATTTTTAAAAAAATTTCAACTTTGATGAAGACAAGAAAACGACACTGTAGACTATGCTCCTCTTATTCTATTTAAAATTAACACTACTACTTACAACATTGACATGTTAGTTTCCTGGAATTAAATTTTAAGAAGAGTGATAATATTATGGAACCCTTCTAAGGTATGTAACTTGCCCCACATAGGCATAGATCAATCAAGGATATACTAGTTTGGTAAAGGCAATCTGAACAATTTACCACTGGTTGAAGTTAGTTTATAATTTTATATAAACCTCAAATTCAATGTTTGAATAAAATTTTAGTTATATATCATTATCATAAAGTTGATCTTCCCTGAATAGATCGAACTAAAAAGTGGCTAGGTCCTGGAAACATGGCCTCAGTTTTACATAATAAATCAACTATTAAGTTACTATGTATACATGATAAAGGTCATACATGAACATCCAAATTGAGAAAACATTAGTATTATATTATATGCTTGTAATACAAAGGATAGATTCCTCCTAGAGAAATCCATCCTTGTATAGAATATTTGCTATAGCAGTCAAAAAACTATGGCATACTTGGATTAAAAGTAATAAGAAAAATGGTGTCAAGTTTAGTGAAGTTGTATATGCCAATCAACCCAATAAATATTTACCACATTAAAATGGTGAGGGAAAACACATAACCAAATTTGGCTATTCTAAAGCTCTGCATAGAGAAGAAGAAAACTAAAATAGCCACATAGATCATTACCACCACATCTTGAAAAATATAAAATATATAAATCAAATATTCCCTCAAAGGAAACCCTCCTTGTCATTATATATATATATATATATATATATATATATATATATATATATATATATATATATATATATATATATATATATATATATATATATATATATATATATACCCCCTCTAACAAAATCATTCTTGTCATTTTCAAATGATTATATGTGTGCAGGGTTAGAATACTCACCCTATTTGAGCAACTTGTCAATAGTCTGGATCCCTCTCATTTTTGATAGTACTAAAATATAAATACAAAAGTGTTATTGAGGTTACTTAACAAATGAACCTCTAAAAATGGTGTATGATTTGATAGTTTCATAATGAATTTTTATTAGAGATGAAATAAGTAAGGACGCCATTTCCAATAACCATGGAGATTCCTAAGAGGTCTAGAACTAACAAAGTTTTGTTATCAACATTGTTTTGTTCTAAAGCTTTCATCACCTTCATGGCTCTATTAGATTGTTTACTAGCTACTTCAACCATTTATGAGGATAGTTGATGGTCTTCTTTTTGCTGGCTAGATATCAGACTAACTTTGGTCTGGCATAAATTCAATGAATAGGGAGGGAATGTGTATCTTAAGGATGGACTTTAAATACCTCCTTATATTAGCTATGTAGATAGTGTATCACTTGCTAATTTTACATGGTTTGGGTTCTAATATGTTGTTCTAAATAGTTGGAAGGGTAAAATTAAGGTTATATCCTCCATGGGAAAACAAAGCAATGACAAGTCTTATTTATTGAACCATCTATCAGAGTCTCTCCTGGATGTTTCAAGTCGCACGTGCACTCATGGTGTGTGGAGACAGTAGGGGCTTAGACTTTGAGGGCCTTGAGAGAGAAGTGTACAAAAAGATAAGTTTATCTTTTTTCTCAACGTTGTTATCAACAACCTCACAATATTGAACAAAAAGATGTGTCTTACTGCCACAATTACGGGGGACTTCATTTTTTTTCCAAATATAAAAATTATACGTTACACAGTTTTGAGGGGAGGGGAAAAAGGAATCCAAATTTATTCAACATTGTAATCTTATTTCAATATTCCATATCCTTTTTCTATAAGAATTTCCATTTGGACAAGGATACAAAATTGACTTTCAAGTGCATGCAAGATGGGATCAACCTAATCAATTAGTGATTATTTAAGAGTAGGTATGGAATGAAATGGTCATATGGATTTGAAAATTTATAGTTGAAGAAATTTAAGAGGTTTGAATGTAAAACTAAATTAAAAAAAATTCTATAGAACATTTTTTATTTGTTTTAAAGTGCCTAAAATTTCTTTTTAGATGTTGTAATTTCTTGCCCCATTTGATATCCATCCTTAAAAATCTTTCTTCTATGTAGCTACTGCTCTTATTTTTTAAGAAAAAAATCTATTTTTTACAGTTCAATAGATTTACACTTGCATAAGACCACCTATATCTACAAAATAGTTGCATTTTCCTCTTCCATGAGACCATTCTCTAAAACTTGTTCCATAGAGAAAGCAAATTAAAACTAAATTTTCTCAATAAATAAAAGATATTTTTGTAATAGTATGGTTTCATGGGATTCTTTATTTTTATACACAAATATTAAATAAAAGTTTTCCAATCAAAATCATGAATAAATTATATTTTAAAGAGAAAACAAATATTTGATCTTATGGAAGTTGTCATAAACAACCAAAACAAAAAAAATAATAACAAAAAATAAAATAAAAAATTTACATATATTAAAATAAGACGACCCCTTAATATAAACTTAAAACATAAATGATTTCCCTAAATAGTGACTACTCCACATTTTTGAGGAACTATTATATTTTGACGAAACCCTATACCATAAAATTAGGGGCAGTTGCCCCTTCCATGAGTAGGCCATCTAATTTGTAATTGAACACAAAGATTGCAGACATTTTTTATTCCTTGGAGTTTGTTTCTTTAATTTGATATCTATGAAAAAATTAATTATGAAAAATGTCATTACTTATAAGTTTCATTAGGTTGTTTCATGATTTGGACCTTTTTTTCCCCTCTTGTTACATATACATGCACACCTATTTTCAAAACATTTTAATTTGATAATTGTGAAAATAAAATTTATTATGCAATGAGGTTTAATTGGGTCATTTTAGAAGGTGGGGTTTTATCTTATAAATATATGTAAGTTTATTTTTTAACATTAATATTTGAAATATTAAAATAAAATATTTGGAACATTAAAAAAGAAAGTATTGTAAATATTTAAAATTTATCAAAGCTTTTACGACTATCAATTTTTTAATTATTTTATTTCAAATAAATTTATTGTTTTCTTATCGTGACTAATTAATTAATTATTACAATCATTAATTAATTTTATAATTAATTAACTAATATTATTAAATTAATTATTTTATTAATATATTTATTTTAACAAATTATATTAAAATAAAAATTATTTATAAAATTATTTTTTATTACATAAACACGTTGAGTATATATATAAAATAATAAATAACAGTACACTTTTAAAAATTTGAAATAGCATAATTAAAAAAAGGTTGTACAATACAAGCATAGCCACATAGCTAACATAAAAGATAGGTTCTAGAAAATACACCATATACAACAGAAATAGAACCTAGTGCGCATAACCAGAAATAGATTTAAGAGACTAGTGTGCATAACCAGAAATGGATTTAAAAGACGTACTCCCAAGTAAAGTAATCCACAAGGGTTATCTTGGACCATTTGAATTGTGACATAAATTTGTTTTTATTAAAATGAAATGATGGTTTATACCGTCTCCCCCACCAAGAAGAATTCTAGCGGAACCCAAACATTTGTCAATGTTTGTCTTTTACATCTTGTAGAGGTAGAGAGTGTGACAAGAAAGAAAAAAAAGGTGCGTTGCTTTCATATGTTTTATTGTTATTTGAAATTGAAAATTTACTTTTCCATTTTATGATCTTGTAATTGTGTTTTTATATTTACATTTTTGTAGATGGCTTTCTTTTTCACTATCAACTCGTACATTTTCATCACCATGGTTTTTAGAAATGAATGTTTCAAAAATTTTATTGTTAGAGAAAATCAAAAGATTGTAGTTGGAAGAAGACACTCATATATAGTGGTAAGTTATTTTTGGTGGTGATTGTATTTTATAGTTGTGTTTGGGTGTGTAGTTGGAAGAAAACACTCGTGTAGCTGTAAGTTATTTTTGTTGATAGTTTTATTTGATGGTTGTGTTTAAGTGTCTTTAATATAAATAGTAATAGTTGTTAAGGTTTTTTGAAGTTAATGTATTTTTGGTGGAGTTTAATATGTTAGAATTTATAATTGATATTGTTAGTTAAATTTATTATATTAATGAAACTTATTAATTATTTTACATGTTTATTGCTTAATAATATTGAAATTATATAATCTTAATGCTGTAGATGACATAAATTTATATTATTATTAAAATTATATCATCTTGTGGTGTTTATGTCACGATGTAAATTCATATTACTGTTTTACTTATATTATTTTGTGGGTGTTTAAGGAAGATGCACAATTTTATATTTTATTGAACTTATATCATTCTACTAATTTCAACCAATTTTATTTAAATATGATTGACTAATTTACAAATTGTAATTATTTATCATAAAAAAATAAAAACATAAAAATCTTTAATAAAAATATATGAAAAAAATATAATTATAAAATAATTGTTTGTATAATTGTTGATTAACAGTCAATTAAAAACAAATAAATATAGAATAGAGTTATATAATTATATTGTTCTTTATTTTACATGATGAAAACTATAGATGATGTAGCTTAATTTCATTGAAATCACTGTTAAACACGCTGATAACTGCTGAAAAAGGTTTCATTTCCAGATGAATGGGCCCATAGTGGCGTCTCCAAAAGGTATCTAGTAAGGTGTAATTCGAGTTTAAGAGGAAATATCTTAAGAGTATATTTCAAAAATACTGATTAAAGTTCCTGATTTTGAGTATCAAAAAGCTCTATGGCCAAGTATTGAAAATAATTTCTCATTTATTGAGACCGTTCAAAGCATAACTGTGCTTGAGGATTGAATGCGGGAATTTTTATGTAACTTGTTTGATGGACAAAAACGATGCGGACAACGCAAAAATAAATAAATAAAGGTAAGCAACATTTTAAGGTGCTGCCATGTTTATCTGTAAGATCACTTATATTATATGAAACTATTTTCGTATTAAGTAGGGACGCACTTAATTGTAATTCAAATATGTCATTCACATTTAAACTTATGACTTCCCAATTTTTAACCATTAAACAAACTGCTTTTGTATTTTAATTCTATGGGCATAAGGAAGAGGATTCAACCCCCAGTTATTTTTGCCATGGCTCAAAGAAGATCACAACTGGATTTTTCATTTTACATTTTGTGTCTTTGGCTGCTTTGGTCGATAAATCCTTTGCAGCATCCAGCGTGGATGAGCAGGACGTTCCCAAATTAGTTAATGAGGCAGCATGGTACTGAAGAAGGCAATCAAAAACCTGTTCTTCCATATCTTACATCTCTACAGCCACATTTGCACTAGTAACAATTAGAATCACTGATACGAAATCATCAGAAAAAATCTTGAGGCGGGCTTGTATAAATCTCAGAATGGCTTTGAGCGATATCTGACTTACCCATTGAATAAGATTTGTCGATGACAAATATGACATGATAAGTTACATTCTTCGAATGACAACAGGAAAAATGATGTCCGTTGTCTGTGATATTATCTTCCGATTTATATTTTGTTATGTTTATTTAATTTTCGGATGCCAGAATTTCTCTGTGTAGTATGATCTAATAGAAGCCTCTGCCTCATGCTCGTCAGATTTTCAATAGTAACCACAAGCCTGGCATTTTGTGTCGCAATAGGAGGAATGGGAATGCAACAGTATTTGCGCAATCCATTTTGCTCTCACACATATTCATATTCAAAAAATCCACTGTACGGGTTCGTCTTATTAACTCTGTAAAGGTTTTACATATTCCCGGCATTTCACATTTCGCGGTACGGGAATGCTTATTCCCACGCAAATGCTCTGCATATGGATCAAAATCATGGAAGTGGTCATTAACTCCACATGTCCTGTTGCAACCATCTATAGTGCAATTTCTCTGGCAATATCTCTCATGGCACTGATGCTTTTCCTGATTAGACTCAGTGAGAAGAACTCGCAGCTTGTTGTTAGAACTGCAGTTCTAATTTGTCCACTTCGCATGGTTAGATTCTATCATGCAAGTAGTTTGTATGAACATTAGTTTAGTGTAGCTTAATTTCAGTTACAGCAGTTTAGTGCATGAATAAACATTAGTTTAGTTTCAGTTTAGTTTAAATTTAATTCTATATATGTAGATCTGTGATCGCTATTTACACACAGAGAAGTAAAAAAATGAAATAAATAAAAGCAGATTCAATAAAATATGTTATTGCTGTAGCAAGGTTCGTGCATAT
The DNA here is from genome assembly GCA_037957365.1 of Torreya grandis. NCBI lineage: Eukaryota > Viridiplantae > Streptophyta > Pinopsida > Cupressales > Taxaceae > Torreya > Torreya grandis. The sequence goes on from JARHVA010006431.1 coordinate 636,959, forward strand.
TTTTTTCTGTTTTTTATTTGTCTCTACACTGACAAATTGGTATCAGACCTTGCAGATCCAGGGAGAGAAGAAAGGGGTGATAAGAGTGCAGTCAGCATTGAAGATCGCTGTAGTCATCAGATTCAATAAAATATGTTATTGCTGTAGCAAGGTTCGTGCATATTTTTTCTGTTTTTTATTTGTCTCTACACTGACAAATTGGTATCAGAACCTGCAGATCCAGGCAGAGAAGAAAGGGGTGATAAGAGTGCAGTCAGCATTGAAGATCGTTGTAGTCATCAGAGTCGAAAGAGATCTCAGCCGCTGTCCAAAGAATAAGCACCCAGCAGATAAGACAAGTTGAAGATCCGGCAAGGAGAAATGCTGCAGCAACAGCATAATCATGCAAGTGCAGATCATGAGAGAATGAGATTTCTAAGTGGAGCGCTCTGAATAGAAGGCAAAGGCGCAGTAGAGGGCCAGCATAGCCATTGGCAGAAGAAGTCAAAGAGTCACAAATTAGTCGCTGAGTTTAAAGAAGTTGTCCTTTCTGAAAAGTTCAACTTGAGACATAGAAACAAACAACAACATTTCTCAGCTCCAGATTCCTGTTTTCAATGGTAAGAATTATGATTTTTGGCCAATTAAAATGAAAACATTGTTTTGCTCACAAGATGTTTGGGATTTGGTAGAAAATTGCTTTGTAGAACCACAGGATGAAGCTACCCATCAGGGATTAACTCGAGCACAAAATGAATAGCTTAAAGAAAACAAAAAAAAAGATGCAAAAGCTCTATTCTTAATCCAATAGGCAATGGATGAATCTATTTTTTCTAGAGTTGCAGCAGCAGCGAGTGATCCGTCAACACCACTGAAAAACTCAAAGTGAAATTTTAAACGAATGGATTTTGAATTTCTCAAAATAAACAAATTCTTGAAAATACACAAAAAAACATGCAAATTATTTGGCAAAGTATTCTCGGTTATCGAATTGGATTAGAATTGTCAAAAAGATTGATATCTTCCATTCACCAATAAAACCGTATTTTGTTTTAAAAATTAAATGTCGTAAATTGTCAATTTTTCAAATATTGCATGAGCTCCTGATCAATTAAAAATTAGAATACTTGAAAATAAAACATACAATAATGACAAATTACCACATGAAATTGATAACGGAGTTCGGCATTGATTGCCTACGTCTCCGGGTCTGTCCAATAGTGAGGACTGTTTCTATTAAATTTGCACAATGAATGGCTTACAAATTTTTGAAACGCTACACAACTTCTCTCAAACCTGATCTCTGTCCAAGAATTTCACCTTCGCTGATAAACTCAAGCTCAGTCACACAGAATCCTTCCTCAGTCTTCAATCCCCTTCCGAAATTGATTTGGTCCTTCATTGAATCTATTGGTATATCCAAATAATAATAATAACATTCTCTTTTTAATTACAAAACATAATTAAAAAGGCTTACTTACTGTGTACAAGGTTGGATATTGGAGAAAATTTTATTTGGTAGCTATCTCCAAGCTTTCATCTAGCTCTCAGACTCTTAAAAATAAAACACAGTGAGATTTCCATGTCAATACAAGTAAAAATTACTCACTTTTATAGCATTTCTACCACCGTGGCTGAAGCGGTGTCAAGTTCCAAACCCTCATCCGCCATTCTAGGTGTTTAGAGAAGTGGGCAATGGCGTCCTTCCTCTTTTGGTGCGCTTTGACTAAGGGATTAGTCCCACATTTGCTGAGAGTTTGTTTTGCATGATTAAAATAGTAAACTAGCTGAAGTTTTCATATGCCTAGCAATTGGGTGCCAACTTTGACCGCCACCTAGTTAGTCAAATGCCTAGGAATGAGATGCATGTTTAGTGGAGTATTTGGTGGGTGACATGGAGGTTTGGTGCCTTTAACATTTGAAAATGTAAAATATCATGTACAAAAATAAAACACTTAACAAATTTTTTTTGCCCCTATTTATTTTCCATGTCTGAAATGGAGATTGCTCTACTGAGCCACGTCACTTTTGATACACCTATCACATGATTTTTTTAACTCGTTGTATCTTGAGCATTTGGGCTCCATTTTTTGAACCACAAAAAGTATCAAAAATCTCTTGACGAGCTCTATGTTGTGCAATCATTTTTATCAGAATATAGAATCTTTTATTTTTTCACAACTAGAGAGATACACTTGGATCAAACCTCCCTACTAAGCGCATTTGGACCCCAAAAGCGTGGTCTCCATTAAAAATGCTTCTGCAAAAACATCACTACAACATATAATAGTAGCAATTAAAAAATTAAATTGAATCCTTGAAATGTTAGTGAAAAATAAATATCTACCCATTACCACATTGTGGATAGAAACACACTGCTTGCTCAAATGTCGCATCTCAAAAATGGTGCATCTGCCAATCACTGTAAATTGTTCACCAAGTGCAACTACAAATCAATTTGTTAGTGTAATAATTTTACACGCTATTTTTAACCACAATTGACAGTTACAATAAAATGCCCAAAAATGAATAAGGGTCTTAGAAAATGTGCAAATATCATGCATGGCTACAAATAGTTTGTATAATTAGTACAATTACAAATGATGCCCATAAAAGTTCTTATCAGCCTCTATTTGTACAATATAAAAGACAACATATAAACTACAATGCAAATTTCTCAAAATAGACATACTGCTCATGTCTATATAAAATGCATATACTATTGTCAAAGTTTAAAAATGAAGTTTCAAAATCCCAAACACGAGAAAATATTCCAAGTATGTTTAACATGTCTCTTGGTTGTTCTCTATGGGCCACTCCAATCAACCATATCAGCATTCAAAGCATGGTGAATGTCCTTTATGCATACAACATAGATTTCAAAATTGCTTTGCAACATGAATGCATTTACTAATCATGACAACATGAATATCAAAAATTGTTTACCCTCTTAATCCAATTTTCTCGATTAGTTGGTGAGATTTCTTTAGTGGATTTAGTAACATTTGTATGAGTTGATTTAACTCCTTTAATTGCCTCATTGATAGGTTTATAGACCATCTTAATCTTACCATTTCTAGGATGGTGTGATGGTTGAAGTCTCCAACACCTTTCAACCCGATGTCCAATTTTGTTACAATGAGTACAAAACTTTTTGTCCACTCTATTGGAAAACATATTCTTATTTCTGCTCTTAGAACTCTGTCTAGGAGAATAGTCTTTCAAAATCTTTCCTAACAAAGATTTACATTTCCAACATTTGGCTACACAATGATTAGACAATCCACAAAAATTGCATGGATAAACGTGCCACAAATTTTGTGTACCATAATCAAAAGGAACATTAGAATATTTATGTTGTTTGGTAGAATTAGAATCAACATGATTGCAAGTGTGGTGAAAAGAATGTGTTTTACCTTCCATCCAAGAGGATTTACAATTCTCCATAACACACCTTGCTTCTGCTTTGTCAGAGCATTCACTTGTTTCATTTTGAATACCAGATTTGTATTCTAACCCTGCATGATTAGACTTATTCTCTACTTGAATGGGGTTAGTATCACTTTGGCCATCTTTTTCTAGGCCTTTTCCATTAAATCCCATTTTAACAAGTAATTTTGAACCTATTCCTTTTATATATTGTTCAAATTTACCAAAATCATTGTTACTAGATTCTTCATGGGAAGGAAAATTAATTGATGACTTACATGCACCTACAATGTTTTCATCTGTCATAGTGCTTGCATCTACAGTGGAAGTCAAATCCTTCACTTGTCCACCATTCTGTAGTTTTTTTACGAGCTCGTCCTTGGCTCGTAACTCTATTTTCAATTGGGCAATCTCCTCATCCAAGAAGTTCAATCTTGCTCTCAGGAAAGCATTTTCTTCCTGAATTTGTTGGTTATATGCTTCAAGCTCATCAAGCTTGGCTCTATTTGATAACTTGCATATTGCACCTATCGAATCACAAAAATTGAAATAAATGCTGAAATAGAAGCAAAACAGCAACCAACTATTAAATCTCTATTGATCAAGTACTCTGATACCAACTTGATCCATAAAACACCACTGAAAAACTCAGAGTGAAGTTTTAAATAAACAGATTCTAAATTTCTCAAAATAAACAAATTCTTGAAAATACTCAAAAGAACTTGCAAATTGTTTGGCAAAGTATTCTCGATTATCGAATTAGATTAGAATTATCAAAAAGACTGATAGCTTCCATTCACCAATAAAACTGGATTTTGTTTTAAAAATTAAATGTCGTAAATTGTCAACTTTGCAAATATTTCATGAGCTCTTGATTAATTAAAAATTGAAATATTTAAAAAAATAAAATATGCAATAATGACAAATTACCACATGAAATTGATAATCAATTATCGGCATTGATTGCCTACGTCCCTGGGTCCACCCAATAGTGAGTACCATTTCTATTAAATTTGCACATAAACGGCTTACAAATTCTTGAAATGCTACAAAACTTCTTTCAGACCTGATCTCTATCCAAAAATTTTACCTTCGTTGATAAACTCAAGCTCCATCACACGGAATCCTTCCTCAGTCTTCAATCCCCTTCCAGATTTGATTTGGTCCTTCATTCAATCTATTGGTATATCCAAATAATAATAATAATAACATTCTCTTTTTATTTACAAAACATAATTGAAAAGGCTTACTTACTCTGTACAAGTTCGAATATTGGAGAAAATTCTATTTGGTAGCTATCTCTAAGCTTCCATCTAGCTAATGATGTCTTAAAAAAAAAATATAGTCAAATTTCTGTGTCAATACAAGTAAAAATTACTTCTTTTTATAGCATTTCAACCACCGTGGTTGAAGTGGTCAAGACCTTAGCCTTTTAGGTGCCAGGTCTCAAGTTCTAAACCCTCCTCCATTCTAGGTGCCTAGGGAAGTGGGCAAGGACGTCCCTCTTTTGACGTGCTTTGACTAAGGGATTAGTCCCACATTTGCTAGGAGAGTTTGTTTTGCATGCTTAAAATAGTAAACTTGCTGAAGTTTTCAAATGCCTAGCATTTGGGCGCCAACTTTGGCTGCCACCTAGCTAGTCAAACACCTAGGAATGAGAGGCATGTTTATTGGAGTATTTGGTGGGTGGCGTAGAGGTTTGGCGCCTTTATCATTTGAAAATGTCAAATATTATGTGCAAAAATAAAAAACTTAACAATTTTTTTTTGCCCCCTATTTATTTGCCATGTGTCAAATGGAAATTGGTCCACTTGGCATTCCTCCACTGAGCCACGTCACTTTTGACACACCTGTCACATGATTTCTTCAATTACCTGTATCTTGAACATTCGGGCTCCATTTTTCAAACTATGAAAAGTGACAGAAAGCTCTTGACAAGCTCTATGTTGTGCAATTATTTTTATCAGAATATGGAAACTTTTATTTTTTCACAAATGGAGAGATCCACCTGGATCAGTGAGATCCAAGTCGGCATGGAAAATTTTAGAGACTACCTATAAATGTAATACAAAGGTGAAAGTAGCTAAATTGCAATCTCTTAGGAGAAATTTTGAAAATTTGCAAATGAATGATTTGGAGTCTATAGACTAGTTTATGGGTCAAGTATTGAATATTGTGAACCAAATTAGATCTAATGGAGTAACAATAATAGATCAGAAGATCATAGAAAAAAATTTCAGGAGTTTATCCAGTAAATTTAATGCAATAGTTGTATCTATTTAGGAAACCAAGGATTTAGAATAATTATTAGTAGATGAATTAATGTGATCTTTGTTAACACATGAATCCAGAATGAATAAGAATAACAATACTTCTTTTGAGAATGCTTTCAAGTCTCAGGTATCATTTGGCAGAGGAAGAGGAAGAGGAAGGTCAAACTTCAGATGAAGAGGCAGAGGTAGAAATTGACCAAGGGTATTATTGGAGCTAGTTCATTGTGATTTATGTTGACCAATGCAAGCTCCATCATTTAGAGGTAGTTCTTATTTTCTAACCTTCATTGATGATTTTAGCAGAAAGACTTAGATATATTTTCTCAAGGAAAAGTCTGAAGCCTTCGTAAAATTTAAAGAATTCAAGGCTATGGTTGAAAAGTAGAGTGGCTTTTACATCAAGGTACTTAGATTAGATAGAGGAGGTGCATATATGTCTAATGAATTTCAAGATATTTGCATATATCATGGCATTAAAAGATAACTGACTACAAGGTACACACCACAACAAAATAGTGTAGTAGAAAGGAAGAATAGAACAATGATGGAGATGGCTAGAAGCATGTTGAGGGCCAAACATTTGTCAAATGAATATTGGGTAAAAATAGTAGCATGTGAAGTATATATTCTGAATAGAAGTCCAACAAAGAGTGTCAAGGATTGAATTCTACAAGAAGCTTGGAGTGGTAAGAAGCATAGTGTACATAATTTCAAAAAAATTGGTTATATTCTATATTCTCTTATACCATCTAAATTGAAAATAAAACTTGATGATAGAGATGAGAAATGCATTTTTATTGGCCATAGTGAAGAATCAAAGGCTTATAAGTTGTATAACCCCATTTCAAAGAAAGTGATTATTAGCAGAGATGTGGAATTTAAGGAAGAAACATGGGATGGAAGCATTGATAGAACCATCACAATTGGAGCACCAATTCCCCAAAATGAAGAAGAATTTGAAGAACAAAATTTTCAAGGTGATCAATTCTCTCCACAAGTAAGAACAAGCACTCCAATAAGAACACCTAGGAGCTTAGCACAAGGTGAATCATCTAGTCATGCATGTCATCCTACTCCCAATTCACAAGTAAGTGATGAATCAAATTTAACTCTTGCCACCTTAAGATCAAAATTTAAAGGTAATAAAATGAGAAACTTGAATGAGATTTATTATCAAGAAGAGAAAAAATTTACATTTGTGTTCAAATTTTTCCTTTTTCTCTCATGAACCTGTGTATTATGAAGAAGCAGTTAATGAGGATCATTGGATAAAAGGAATGGATGAAGAGATGAATGATATTGAGAGAAATCAAACATGGGATCTAATTAATCTACCTGAAGGTAAGGATTGCATAGGAGTTAAATGGTTTTATAAGACCAAAATTTAAGCAGAAGGTAAGATTAAAAAGCACAAGGCAATGTTAGTAGCAAAAGGTTTTACACAAGAACATGACATTGTTTATAATGAAACATTTGCTCTAGTTACTAGGCTTGATACTATTAGAATCATTTTAGCAATAGTTGCACAAAATAATTGAAAAATATATCAAATGGATATCAAATTAGCTTTCTTGAATGGTTTTGTAGATGAAGAAGTGTATGTGAAACAACCACTAGGTTATGAAGTGCATGGACATGAAGAAAAAGTCTACAGATTGAAGAAGGCCCTCTATGGTCTCAAGTAAGCACCAAGAGCATGGTATAACAAGATTGATTCATACATGGCAAACAATGGATTCAACAGAAGCAATAGTGAGCCTACATTGTACACAAAAATCAACAAAGAAGGTCAGATTTTGATTGTGTGTTTGTATATTGATGATTTGATTTTCACTGGAAATTTATCTGTAGACACAATTAAATCAGCAATGATGAAAGAATTTGAGATGATAGATTTTGGATTAATGAAGTATTTTTTGGGCATTGAAGTTGTACAATTAGAGAAGAAAATTTTTATTTGTCGAACTAATTATGCAAAGGATGTGTTAAGGAGGTTTAAGATGTTTAATTGTAAATCAACACCTACACCAATTGCTATAGGGACTAAAATTAGCAAAGAAGACAAAGGGCCGAATGTTGATTCTACAACATTCAAAAGACTAATTAGTAGTTTGATGTATCTTACAACTGCAAGACTAGATATCATGTATGAGGTCAACTTAATCTCTAGATTCATGGAGTCACCAAAAGACTCACATTAGCAAGTTGGAAAAAAGATATTAAGATATGTGGTAGGAACAACAAAATATGAAATTTTATATTCCACAACTAATGATTTTCGTTTGATTGGTTGTACTGATAGTGACTTTGTAGGTAGCATTGATGATATGAAGAGTACTTGTAGACATGCCTTTCATTTTAGAACAAGTGTTGTCACATGGGCATCCAAAAAACAACCCATAGTGACACTTTCATCAGCTGAAATAGAGTATGTAGCAACCACATCAGCAGCATTTCAAGCAATTTCGATGAGGAGAGTATTGATAGATTTATTCCAAGCACATGAGTCAACACCAATCTTTTGTGACAACAAATCAACAATTTTATTGTCAAAAAATCATGTTTTTTACAAGAGGAGCAAGCACATTGATACAAGATTTCATTTTATCATAGAGTTAGTGAACAATGGAAAAATTCATTTGGAGTTTTGCAGATCTGAAGACCAATTGGCATATATATTCACAAAGGCATTAGCAAATAAGAGTTTTGATTATCTAAGACAAAATTTAGGCATTGTAAATGTTGAAGTAGTTAGTGGTAGAAATTAAGGGAGAGTGTTAGAATTGCAGTTCTAATTTCTCCACTTCGCATGGTTAAATTCTATCATGCAAGCAATTTAAATGAACATTAGTTTAGTGCAGTTTAATTTCAGTTACAGCAGTTTAGCGCATGAATAAACCTTAGTTTAGTTTCAGTTTAGTTTAGATTTAATTCTATATATGTAGATCTGTGATTGCTGTTTACACACGGAGAATTAATATAAATAAATAAATAAAAGTAGATTCAATAAAATATGTTATTGCTGTAGCAAGGTTCGTGCAAATTTTTTTCTGTTTTTTATTTGTTTCTGCACTGACACTTGTTGCAGCTTGAATGTGAACATGCTTTCTTGCAAACACATTTGAGCGAATTACAAATGCGCTGACCATTGTATTCACGCCTAAGAGTACATAATTCATTACATTCGATGACATTCAAAACGAGTCACAGGTCTCTCCTCAAGTGTGCTTTTTGTCTTTGTAGTCGTGAGAACCTTCATGACCTGCCAAATCCCTGCATACGCTTAAGCTTTGAAATCCAACTTGCTCTCCTCCTCTTTGACCACAATAAATGCAGCTTTTTGTACATGAATGACCACCCATTCAAGAATGTTCCATGACAGATATACAGTGGCCTTTTTCAAACATACATCTATAAAATCACTGAGAACATTTCCATCCACACACAGAGAAACCTTGTTTCATTTTTGCAAGAGCTACAGCGGCCTCTAACTGCAACCTTTGCACCCCGCCATTATAACAAAACTCTACAGTGTTCAAACTTATCCATTTTTGAACTCTATCACGTCTTCTCTCTGTCAATGCCTCAAGAAAGTTCTCAAACATGGAAAGCCACAATTCACCATTATTTCCTTTTCTGGGGAAGATACTCTTTAGTCTTGACCTGAGTCCAGATATAACATCTGCATCAGTAATACCTTTTGAAGACTTCCTCGTAAGTGCCAGATACAAGCCTCAATCTGCAACATTGCATAAGAAATCCCAAACATAAACAGGTAAATCAGCAACATCCTCCTGCGTATTGATTTTAAAAAGCAGCTGAACTTCTTTGATAATTGTGAGATAAAGACATCCGCTACTCACAGCAAACCTGATATTTCTACATAAAATATCGACGATGATGAGAACACACTTGTTGTCAATGGGTGTCCAGCCTTTGGCTGAAATTTGAGATATTAAAAGTTTCAGATCTCTCAAAAAACTGAAACCTTCATCATAGCAAGACTCTGTTTCAAAGGCTGTTCCAGCTAGCTCTCTTGAAATTTCTGTATAGTAATCCAATCGATTTTAATAAGCCACAGCAGCAATCTTTACATTCCCATTGTACATTTTTTAAATGATTTTTTAGATTTGCTGCATATTTAAGACCTTTTCTTTTGGAATACCTGAATAAGTTCTTTTGCATCCTATACATTCACGTCTTTGATGGCAATGTAAAATAGACCTCCGAAAAACTTTTTGTCCCGATTGAGTAATTTGATGCCTACCTGCCTGAAAGCAGATTCAGTGTCCTTGCCCAAGAGAAAATCCTCTTATATCAATCAGAGGGTTCCTTTGCTGGGTTTTTCTCTACTGAGCGCACCACAGCTCTCCCACGATCCGTCTAACCTTTTTAGCTCTGATACCAATTTTGTAGGCCAATTAGAGAGCAAAAAAACAAGAACTCTAATCACTAAACAAGAACTGAACAATTGCTACATCAATTTCTTGAAGAAAAAAGATTTGTATTAATCTTCAAATTTCCTTGATTACATTGTGCGCCCTTAGCGTCTTTAAATAGATATGAATCCATACAATAATTAGAAAATAAACTCAACACAAACTCAAGACTAAATTTAGTCTTTACATGCAAAAATAACTAATATCTAATTTTAAATTAACTAACTCATATCTAACTGATTGCTTAACTCCCATTTTACTAACTACTTGTTCAACGACTTGTTTGCATGACAACAAAAGGGAGGTGGGAGAAATTATCTCCAACTTAATATTGATTTTCTAACACTCCCCCTTAATTTCTACAACTTAAAATTTTAGCATTTACAATGCCTAAATTTTGTCTCAAATAATCAAAGGTCTCTTTTGGTAATGCCTTTGTAAATATATCTGCTAGTTGATCTTCAGATCTACAAAAATCCAGATGGATTTCTCCATTATTCACTAATTCTCTGATAAAGTGAAATCTTGTATCTATGTGCTTGCTCCTCTTGTGAAACACATGATTTTTTGATAAAGCGATTACTGATTTGTTATCACAAAAGAATGGTGTTGACTCCTTCTGTGCGTGTAATAGATCTTTCAATATTATTCTCATCCATGTTGCTTGACATGCTGCTGATGTGACTGCAACATACTCTGCTTCAGCTGATGAAAGTGTCACTATAGGCTGCTTTTTGGATGCCCATGTGACCACACATGTGCCTAAAATAAAGGCATGTCTAGAAGTACTCTTCCTATCATCAACGCTACCTGCAAAATCACTATCTGTAAAACCAATCAAACTAAAATCGTTAGTTGTGGAATATAAAATTCTATAATCTGTAGTTCTTGCCACATATCTCAATATCATTTTTCCAACTTGCCAATGTGAGTCTTTTGGTGACTCTATGAATCTTAAGATTAAACTAACCCCATAACTGATATCTGGTCTAGTAGCTGTAAGATACATCAAACTACCAACTAGCTTTTTGAATGTTGTAGAATCAACATTAGACCCTTTGTCTTCTTTGCTAAGTTTAGTCCCTGTAGCAACTGGTGTAGGTGCTGGTTTACAATTCAGCATCCTAAATCTCTTTAACACATCCTTTGCATATTTTGTTTGATAGATAAATATTCCTTTCTCTGATTGTTCAACTTCTATTCCCAAAAAATACTTCATTAATCCCAAATATGTCATTTCAAATTCATTCTTCATTGCTGATTTAAAAGTGTCTACAGACAAATTTCCAGTAAAAATCAAATCATCAACATATAAACACACAATTAAAATTTGACCTTCTTTGCTATTTTTGTGTACAAAGTAGGCTCACTATTGCTTCTGCTGAATCCTTTGCTTATCATATAAGAATCTATCCTGCTATACCATGCTCTTGGTGCTTGTTTGAGACCATAAAGATCTTTCTTCAATCTGTAAACTTTTTCTTCATGTCCTTGTACTTCATAACCTATGGGCTGTTTCACATATACTTCTTCATCTAGAAATCCATTCAAAAAAATTGATTTTACATCTATTTGATATACATACCAATTATTTTGAGCAGCTATGGATAATACCATTCTTACAGTATCCAATCTAGCAACTGGTGCAAATGTTTCATTATAGTCAACTCCATGTTTTTGTGCAAAACCTTTTGCAACTAACCTTGTCTTGTGCTTTTCAACATTTCTATCTGCATCAAATTTAGTCTTATAAACCCATTTGACTCCAATACAATCTTTACCTTCATCCATTGCTTTTAGCCAATGTTCCTTATTAACTGCTTCTTCATAATACATAGGGTCATGAGTGAAAAGAGCAAAATTTGAAACCAAATATAATTTCTCTTCTTCTTGATTATAAATCTCATTTAAACTTCTCATCTTCTTACCTTTAAATCTTGCTCTTAAAGTAGCAAGAGTTGGATCTGATTCATTACTTACTTGTGAATTTGGAGTAGGGTGACCTGCATGACTAGATTCACCTTGTTCAAACCTCCTGGGGGTTCTTAGTGGAGTGCTTGTGCCTGCTTGTGGAAAGGATTGTCCACCTTGCAAATTTTGTTCTTCTTCAAAAACTTCTTCATCTTGTGGAATTGGTGCCCCAAAAATGATGGTGCTACCATCCCATGCTTCTGCTTCCTTAAATTCAACATCCCTGCTAATAATCACTTGCTTTGAAATTGGGTTATATAACTTGTATGCCTTTGATTCTTTAGAATAGCCAATAAAAATGCATTTCTCACCTCTATCATCAAGTTTCTTTCTCAATTTAGATGGTATAAGAGAATATGCTACACAACCAAAAAATTTGAAATGATATACACTATATTTCTTACCACTCCATGCTTCTTGTGGAATTCGATCTCTGACAATCTTTGTTGGGCTTCTATTCAGAATATACACTGCACAGGCTATTGCTTCTGCCCAATATTCATTTGACAAGTGTTTGGCTTTCAACATGCTTCTTGCCATTTCCATGATTGTTCTATTCTTTCTTTCTGCTACACCATTCTGCTGTGGTGTGTACCTTGTAGTCAACTGTCTTTTGATTCCATGATATTTGCAAAAATCTTGAAATTGATTAGACATATATTCACCTCCTCTATCAGATCTGAGTACCTTGATATAACGGCCACTCTGTTTTTTAACCATTGCCTTGAATTCTTTAAACTTTCCAAATGCTTCAGATTTGTTTTTGAGAAAGTAGATCCAAGTATTTCTGCTAAAGTCATCAATGAATGTTAGAAAATAAGTACTACCTCTAAATGATGGAGTTTGCATTGGTCCACATAAATCACTATGGAATAACTCCAATATTACCTTAGCTCTATATGAGCCTCCTACTGGAAAACTCTCTCTATGCTATTTTGCCAGAATACAACTGTCACATGAACTTCCTGGCTGTTTTATTGGTGGTAAACCCTTCACCATATTTTTCTTCTGTAACAAATTTAAAGCACCAAAATTTAAATGTCCATACCTTAAGTGCCATAGCCATGATTGATCTAGCTATATGGATTTGAAGTGTGCTTCCTCTTTTCCTTGGATGCGCTGAATATGAAGAGGGAACATGCGATTCGTGGTCATCTCCACTTTTCCTATCAACCTGTCACTTGGAACCTTGTCCAATATTGTGCAGACATTATCCATAAAAGATACTCTGTAACTTTTCTGCACTAACTGACCAACACTCAAAAGATTATGTTTTAGTCTAGGTACAAAATAAACATCAGGTATAAATCTTCTTTCACCATTCTTGGCCAAAACATTTATGACACCTTTACCCATGACATCTACTGTGATATCATTTCCTAGTTTCACTTCTGATCTTACAGAATCATCAAGACTAGCAAAAAATTATTTATTTTCTGTCATATGATTACTGCATCCACTGTCTAAAAACCAAATATCTTTAGCTTTTTCTTGAGTAACATTACAAGTAAGAAACATGCTTCCAGAACTAGATTCACCTGTGTAATTACCATTTTGTTTGTACACATATCCTGGTTTATTTCTGCAATCACTAGCATAATGATCATATTTCTTGCAGTAATAACATTGAACATTAGATTTATCAAACCTTTGAGAACCTTGCTGTGAGTGGTTGTAACCACGTCCTCTGTTACTGTAGTTTCCTCTACTATTGTAGGTTTGATTACTGTTCTCACCTTCCTTTGAATTGTTCCTTCCATATCTGCCTCTACCTCTTTCTCTGAAGCTTGACCTGGCTCTTCCTCTTCCTCTGCCAACTGATACCTGTGACTTGAATGCATTCTCAAGAGAAAAGTTATTCCTATTCATTTTGGATTCATTTGTTAACAAAGAACCCATTAATTCATCTACAGATAATTGTTTTAAATCCTTAGTTTCTTCAATAGCTACAACTATAGCATCGAATTTACTAGGTAAACATCTGAGTAATTTTTTTATGATCTTCTGATCCGTGATAGTTTCTCCATTAGATCTAATTTGGTTCACTATATTCAAAACTTGACCCATAAACTGATCTATTGATTCTAATTCATTCATTTGCAAATTCTCAAAAGTTCTCCTTAGAGATTGCAATTTAGCAATTTTTACCTTCGTATTACCTCTATAGGTAGTCTCCAGAATTTTTCATGCCTCTCTGGATCGCCTTGCTGCTGCAACTCTAGAAAATATCGATTCATCCAATCCCTGTTGGATTATAAATAAGGCTTTTGCATCTTTCTTTCTATTCTCTTTAAGGTGGTCCTTTTGAGCTTGATTTAATGCCAGATGGGCTGCCTCATCCTGCGGTTCTACAAAACCACTTTCTACCAACTCCCATACATCTTGTGAGTAAAATAACGTTCTCATCTTAATTGCCCAAAAATCATAATTCTTACCATTGAAAATGGAAATTTGAGGCTATGAAATACTGTTATATGTTGCCATTTCTTACATGATCTGCTTTCACGGCTTCCTGCGCGCTTCTTCAGATGCTGACTAGGTGTCCTTAACCTGCTGGCTCTTCTTTAACTGCTGTGATTCAATGATAACAAAAGGATACAGAAGAAATAATAATGAAAAAAAATATTGGGCTGACTGCATTTTTTTTTAAACGATCAGATTTTTTTTGTTTTGTTTTGGTTACCAAACCTGCTGAGCGCTCTTTCAAAAAACAAGGCACTTTTGACTTCTGCTATTTAGAAGGCTGATGGTTGGCACTTTGACCGCGCTATCAAACTCCTAACTGTGCCTTAATAAGAAACTTTCTGCCAGCTGCCTGCTGGCTATCGACCTGGTTTCCTTTTTCTGTGCTTTGACTGCACTTTGAGAGTTCTGCCTGACTTCTACCAGATGTGTTTACTGCGCTTCGCTGGGCCTTCTGCCGATATCCTTTTTGACTGCGCCTTTGTTGGCTATGTTTTCAACACCTTCTGCCAGATGCGCAAGTCTGCTGCGCTTTTCTTGCTGCTGGTCGCTTCTCTTCTTGGCGCTTCCTTTGCTGGGTTTTTCTCTACTGAGGGCACCACATCTCTCCCACGATCCGTCTGACCTTTTTAGCTCTGATACCAATTTTGTAGGCCAATTAGAGAGCAAAAAAAAAGAACTCTAATCAATAAACAAGAACTGAACAATTGCTACAGCAATTTCTTGAAGAAAAGAGATTTGTATTAATCGTCAATTTTCCTTGATTACATTGTGCGCCCTTAGCGTCTTTAAATAGATATGAATCCATACAATAATTAGAAAATAAACTCAACACAAACTCAAGACTAAATTTAGTCTTTACATGCAAAAATAACTAATATCTAATTTTAAATTAACTAACTCATATCTAACTGATTGCTTAACTCCCAGTTTACTAACTGCTTGTTCAACTACTTGCTTGCATGACAACAGAAGGGAGGTGGGAGAAATTATCTCCAACTTAATATTGATTTTCTAACAGTTTCATGGTGGGGCAACTGTAACTATTTTGTAGTTATAAAAAATAGAATATTTTCTTGAAAAATAGGAGCAACATTGCATAGGAGAAAGATATTGGTAGCAGTTGGAGGCAAAAAGCACCTGCACATAATTTTTAGGCACTTTACAATTAATAAAAAGTATTCTATAAATATATTTTTAATTTGGTTTTACATTGAAACCTTCTAGATTTTCTTTGCATATATAAATTTTACAGTTTTTAAAATCCATAAAACGGTTTCCCTACATACCTAATCCTAAATAATCTCTACAGTACCTACAACTATTTTTACAATTAAAGTGCATTACTAATAAAATCCCAATCCAAATAAAATACAAGAATTTGAAGAACGCTGATGTGAAAATATGCTAAATAATTGTAACGAGAAGCGTTATAATTAAACATTAAAAACAGCTATAACTTTTGTACACTTATTAGTAAAGGTTGAAATATTTGTGGAGTTTTTTCTCCAAAAACATATCTAAATGTTAACTGCCCTATTTAGTAGAGATGAAAGAACCCACTTGTTAAAAATTTAACAGCTGAAGAACTGTAGTTTGTTTTAAGGAGTTTTATTATAATGTTGTATTTGGGAAGAGCCCTGAATATTATTAATATTGTTTATAGTAATATAGATTTGTTGGAAACGGCTGCTGTTCACATTTTCTTCATGTCTCTATATTGTTCTTTAGATGAACATGTTTATGTTTTTTTAAAGAATTTTAATTTAGCTGTTATGAATTTCTTTGAGTATCAGATTTGTTTGTTCTAACTTTGGCCATTCTATTCTTTTTGATAATTTGCATCAAGTGAGTTGATTTACAGTTTTTCAGAAAAGATAGGTTTGTCTGCATCAAACCTCTCCATCCTTGAGAGGTACCATTCCATTGTTTTCTGTACGAGTTTTTTGAATGGGCACAAGGCAAACGCACTTTCTAAGCCAAACTCCCATTTTCATCTCTGTTAAGTCATCTGCTGGAACTGACTTCAATCAAACAAATTCTCCTCTTTTCCTCTAAATTGATCGTCTGGAAACGAAGCTTGATATCTGATTTTTTTTAATCTTTTCCTGTCCTCAGTTGTCCGACGAGTGCTTCCAAGTACACGATTCATGCCTCTCCATTACTAGGATCTATGCTGCTTTCTAGTACTATTTTGAAACCGATGCCCCTCTTATTGTCAGGAACCAATACAGGAGTTGTTCAAAACATGTAAAAAATATGGTATAGGTATTGCAAATACGGGCATGACCCATCAATTGCTTTTTCTTCCTGATCAAGAATTTTTTGAAGTACATGTTGCAGCTGAAGAAGTTCCGTAGCTAAGGCAATTTTAAGAACAATATGGGAAGAGAGAAATGTGTGGGCATCCTCTTCTACTCTCTAAACACTGATGTATTTTGACAAAAGAGACTGCTGTTCACTTGTTAAAAAAATGCACAAAAACAGAGCATACCCATATGCATTAAAATCGAAATAGTATTAGCCAAAAAAACAAAAAGCTGCTACACCATATGCTCATCTACGACTTTTTAATGCTCTGTTTATTTTTTATTTTTTACTTTATTTGTTTTATTTTTTTAAAATCCAGCAAGTTTTGGGAAGTACTTAGCCACAGTTGAATTTATAAAACAAAACATTTTCTAAGAGACTAGTTGGAATAATAAATGTAGGTACTTGGGTTGTCCAGGTAATATATGGTGAAGGCAAGTCATATTTCCAACAGCCTTCTTTACCCTTGACATTCCATATTAGTGAGACTCAAGTTTTCTATTGAGTCGATTAAAATATTCTTTTTGACAATAATTTTGTAAATATATATGTACGTTGGTTTTTGGACCTTAAAAAAAAAAAAAATTTAGTTTTCTACTTTCAACGAGTTCTTTTATAAAGTGATTTCGTATGGTATGTACTCGTTGCATCCATAAAAAACTAGATTATTTGACAGAGCTATAGAAGATCTAGATTCTCACAAAAGCTTGTTGTTCTTTCTTTGTGATTGTCATTCAAATTTTATAGGATTTGTCTGATCCAAATAAGTTGACAAGACGATGAATTTGTTGTTACATACTAAACCTCTGTTATGGAGAATGATACAATGGTTGTTTCTTTCAAGCTCATGAGATAGATACAAATCCAATCTAGAAACATATCCCGATGTACTCTTTATGTCATCAATATTGCTTGTCAATCACTATATGTATAAACAAATAACTCACAATTATTAGACACAATATACAAAATCCCATGGCCTTTGGTGCCATTGCTATATTCTAAGATCAATTTCCATACATGCTAGTGTGCTTTCTTTAAAGTTTTTATGCACTAGAGATTAGACTAATTACATACATAATGTTAGGTCTTGTTGCTGTCAAATGCATTAAACTTCTAACAAAAATATTATATATTGTTAAATCCACATTACTACTATAATCATCTTTATCTTCAAACCTATTTCTTCTAGTGTTGATGTAGGTTTACTATACAACATTCTAAAACTCTTCAAAATATCATTTTCATACTTAGATTGAGATATGAAAATACCATTATGCTGTTTGTTTAACCTCAACAGAAACAAAGTATTTCAATACCCAAATTTGTCATTTCAAATTATTTTTTCATTATTAATAAAAATTTTATTATAAATAAATTTTTATTTCTAGTAAAAATTAAATCATCTACATATAATAAAGCAATTAAAAATTTCCCATGATTATTGGCTTTGATATAGAGTGTCAGTTTGTTTCTACTCTTGCTAAAACCATTGCTAAAAAGTATGAGTTAGTGTAGTTGTACCAAGCCCTAGGCACTTGCTTGAGTCTATACCTTGATTTCTTAAACTTATATACCTTATATTTATGATTTGTAATCTCATAACTTAGATGTTGTTACTCATACACTTGAGTGATGTACAAAGTTGAGGGATAAAAAAAAGGGTCATTCTTGAAAAATTTGTCCATAGCTTATAAAGGGCGAACACCCTTTTAAAAAAATGTCCATGCTTTTTGAAAAAAGACTCAAGCTTGGATTTCAATTGACTTGGAATACTAAGCCCAAAGGGTGTGTACTCTAGCTAGTGCAAAGGGTGCACACCCTTTTATTATAAAGGGCATGCAACCTATGCAATATAAGTGGTGCATGTCCTTTGAATTGGAGTGAATAGTATTTTTTTTGTTTGTCTTACTTTTTGTATTTGATTTGGATTGTATATATAGTAAAATAAATATTTATGTATATGATATGTTCTTATACATTAAATTAATTTTACTAAATATAATAAATTATGGCCACTCTAGGTCTTTTGAAACCAATTCTAGCGCTATATGAGTTACTGTTTGGAATATAGTTTTTCAAAATTTAGTTTAGTCAATATCTAATCATTTTCAAAACGTTTGAATTGAATATAAGGTTATCCAAGTGCAAATTTTGTACATGACATATTTTAATGGTCATTTTGTAGGTTATTGGACATTCCATATTAATCTAAGATATTTTTAGGTGTTCAAAGTATACCAAAAGTTAATTTTACACACTGTGAGGATATTGACACCAAAATTCACAAACACACTATAAAATTTAGACCATTTAAAGTCACCCTCTAAAGTCATCTTTAACTCATATTAAAGTCGCATAGGCTTTTATTTTTTGAAAATTGTAACCCTTAAGTTAGATTTCAAGTCATATGAGGGAGATGCCAAAAGAGGGTGACATTAGGGTTTATATATAACACAAAACCTTATTAGGCATCATTACGGTAATCTTCTAGGTGACTTTAGGTTGAATTATGACATGTCATTGAGATATCTTTAGTAAATGATGATTGCATATCATAAAGGGTGACATTAGATGTATTTAGAGATCACATTGATGTTTTTTTAAACTTGTATTAGTGCTTAATGTGTACTAGTTTAACTACACACACTTATCCTTTAATCACCTACAAGGATTGACCAAAACATAGCTTGGAGTCTTTCATGCCGCATTCAATGCATACATATAAAAGTATTGTGACACTTTTGCATATATCATCTTAAACCTAATAAAAATATTATGCACTGCCACATTTCTTTGCAACATTTCACTTCTGTATAGATCCTCTTGGACCTAGCATAACTCATGCAATATGTCATATGCACCATGTGTGTATCTTTTCATCACACTACATCCACGTGTCTTTACAGGTAGAATTTTTCAATTTAGTTACATGTTAGGGAATCCCTTATAGTCACCATTTGACTAAGCAAGTCAACCACCAAACACATAGAATACACTTAACCATTTAATCGAAAGAATATTAATAGACTTGTAACTCATTTTTTTGCCATAATTGATAATTATAATTATCTTCTTGTATTTTGTGCATAAATATGTAACATATGCATCCAGATTGAGGTCGATCATATATATAACTGCAGTGATAAATAAAATTCTTGAGTATATAACCTTTCTCATATTCATTATATTCACACATTTAGTCTAAGTAAATCAAAGCAAGTTTTTCCCCTATTGATTATATAGATGTGCATTCATAGCCTTGTTGTAGAAATTTTAATCTATTTTCCTTTCCCCTAGCCAATCCCATTGTATATAATTTGTATTTACTACAAGTATCAGTCTTTTAATTACTTATGATTATGGTGGTTTACTTTATAAAATATAACATGTGCATACTTCATATCCTCAAAGTTTATCTCTAAATACAAGGTTATCCCTTGTGCATAAGATCGCAAGACCTATGGCATGGATCTTTTTTATCAAATCATATCTCTTTTATATTTTTGTGAGCATGTCAAAACAAAAAGAGGAGGGATTACTAGTCATATTTATTTGTTCTTACCTACAAGAAATCTATGGCAAAATTAGTATGATGCCATTAAATAACCTAAGGTAGCCCCATACATCCAAAATCTCTTTACAAATGCCCTAGAAGCATAGCACACCAAAATATTTATCCAATTATGTGAGTTGATGATGAATATTAAGCTAACACATTCAAAATCTATCTCATAACATGCTTAGTAGTTTTAATAGTATTATCGAGTTTGAATATATATTAGTTTTCTAATTTTTGTTTAGGGTGTTTTATATGCCCTACTTGGGAGCCCCATGTAACTAACGAAGAAATTTATTTCACATGAAAATAAAATAGGTCATACTAAGTCTAAATATATATTAGA
Source organism: Torreya grandis (assembly GCA_037957365.1). Classification (NCBI taxonomy): domain Eukaryota; kingdom Viridiplantae; phylum Streptophyta; class Pinopsida; order Cupressales; family Taxaceae; genus Torreya; species Torreya grandis. The sequence continues at coordinate 657,728 of JARHVA010006431.1, forward strand.
CTGTCGTATTTTGTATTTAACGGGATCAATATACCCTATTTTAGTTCCATGTACAAAAAATCAAGTTATTAGTTGCATGAGGCACTCAAATTAGGAATATCAAGTGGTAACTTAGATTATTTTATCATTTTCATATTTAGTGGATTTAATATTCCCTATTTGACTGCCTTATCTAATTAATCAAGTGATTGGTTGTATGAAACACTCAAATAGGGCTGAATTTACATTAATTTATCACATTTATCTTTAGAAGATGATATATCCTATTTAGATTCTATGTAAAACCAATCAAGTGATTAGTTATATAAGGGACGCATGTAGGGCATGTATCAAGTTCAAATTTCTATTAGGTTAACTTAGTTTAATTTAGGCGGGCTGATATGCTCCATTTCAATCTATTGTGTAAATATTTGAGTGATTGGTTACATGGGTCATTCAAATAGTGCATATTGAGTCTAATTTATTTTAAGTTATCCCATTTATGTTTACGAGGACCAATAAACCCTATTTGAATGTTTTGCATATCCAATCAATCAACCGATTATATGAGGCATTCAAATAGGTCATATCAAGTCTAAAGTTTTATAGGGTTTTGCTATTTATTTGAATGGGCTTGTTATGCCCTATTTTAGAGTACCAGGTTTTCAATTTTTTGTTTAATGGGATTTATATGCCATTTTGAGTGATCTTATAAATAATCAAGTGATTGGTTGTATGGAGAATTCAAATTGGACATATTGAATCCTAATTTACATTAGGTTATTGAAATTGTGTTTAGGGGGCTATATTTTTCCTATTTGAGTGTTTTTTACAATGATTTAAGTAATTAGCTTCAAAAGGCATCCATTTTTGGTATATCATGTGTGAATTTACAAATTAAATTGCTACATTTGTCTCTAGGTTGCTCAATATTCCCTATTTGAGAACCCCATGCAATAAATTAAGCAATTGGTTACATATGTTACTCAAATAGGGCATATTGAGTTTGAATTTACATTAGTTTGTAAAATTTATGTTTAAGGGATTAATATTCCCTATTTAAGTGCATCATGCAAAAAAATAGAGTGATTATTTGAATGAGGAACTCGAATATAGCATATTGATTATAAATTTAAAAATTATTTTGTCTAATTTACATTTAGGAGGATTGATATGATCTATTTGAGTGCCTCATGTAAAAAATTAAGTGATTATTTTCATGGGGCATAAAAAATGGATTATCAAGTCCAAATTTACATTAAGTTTCCACATTTATGTTTAGGGGGATTGACAGTCCCTATTTAACAACCTCGTGTAATGAATCAAAAGATTTGTTGCACATGGTGCTCAAGACTATATTCAAATAGAGTCTTTGAATACTTTTGTCAACATGTTGAATGTGGAGTGCTATCCTCTCTACCACTTTGAGGATTAATACATTAAGTTGCACTAATTATTCTAATTCAAAGAGAAATCAATGAAAGACTATGTCAATGAGTTTCATGACTATACCACATTCCTACATTAGAACTTAATTGAAAAAAATAAGGTGTTGAATCACATCGAATGACTTTCACCTTATATCCATGTGAATTACATCAATAGACATCCAAAATCTCATTGTAGATGACCTATAAGTATAAATTAGCCAATTTTATGATTTTATGATGCATGTCAATCTCATTTATTCAATCTCTCTTTGAAATCATGCTCAGTATTAGTTTCAGTAGTTAACCCCCTTCAAAGTAAAAATCAATGTAGAAATTCCTATGTTCAATGGAAAATCTAACTCCACATGATTGGATGCTTGGATTAGATAGATTAAGGCCTAATTTTTATTCAATAAACTCACCAATGTTGATAAGATCACCTTTTCCATGTTAAATATTTTCATTTTTGTATTTCATTGGGGAGAAAATTTCAGTGGACAAAGTGCAAAAGACTTCATTTGGGTAAAGTATTGGAATAATATTCTATGGACTACATGAGGATTAATATCCTCTCCATAACTTTAGAGATAATGAAATTGAGTTTCACTAATTATGTTAGTGTAAGGAACATTCAGTGGAATATTAGATAATAAAGTTCCTCAACTACACCCCACACCTAGATGACAACTTGATTGAACAACATAAGGTGTTGAAATACATCAACAAAATTTCATCTTATATCCCTATAAAGATAGAGTTTTTGGATTCCAACACTCTAAATAAATTTTATCGCAAATTCATTAATATTGAAGGCAATGAAATGATGAATTGATGTATCACTTCTTTGTCTAAGTCCATGTGAAAGACCCATCTTGTTCATAAACCCTCATTTTTGACTTATGTGTATAAGTAGAATGATTTTCAAAAAAGAGACCATGTTAATAATGTTACAAAAAAATTGATGGCTCTGTTGAACTTCATACACCAAATATAGGAAATAATTCTAGTGAAAAGTGTTACCATCAACATCTCTAACATACCCAAGGAAACACTAATTTCTTATGTAAAAATCCTTTACTATGTAGTCTACATCCAATCTCACACAGATGGATGACACTAATACAAATTCCACTTGTCTAACCATTAACACCATTGAAATAGACACCTCTAAGGAGTGATGACACCTGTTTCACACCAAATTCTATGTGAATGGTTATCCTCTTCATGTAATTAGTGATAGTGGAAATTGGTTTGTCTGAATATGAATTAATAGTTGAATTAACACTAATTGTAATAAATGGAATAGAATAAAGTAGGGTGATGTAAATTCACTTTTTAACAATAGATTGAAAGTAAATGATTGAAATATATGAAATTAAATGGTTTTAAAAAATGTTAGTTACACAAATGAAAGACAAAATTATATGTATTTATTGATTTAATTGACTATGTTGATTGATAAAATGCAAAAATAGTAAAACAAGAATAAACCCAAAAACTACCAAGAGGCTATATCTGAGGCTATGCAAAGATAAGAATGCTTCACAATATTAACCCTATTGATACATTTTTTTATTTTGTATAGAACTATAAATTGGGGCTTGATCACATGTGACATCTAGAATTAGGTCTATGTGCATTTGTTTGGCTTTCAAAAGCATGCAAAAGACCTATTAATAGCTTCTCTAGCTTGTAAAACCTAATAGTGTATGCAAAAATTGAATTACTTGAAAATAAAAAAGGAGAATTGTATTTGGGTTGAGTTGACCTCAATCACCCTCATGATAACTAAACATTGGCTATAGATCCAATAATCTAAAGAGGGAAACTAATCCCATTATAATTCTCCATCCTAGGGTACTTTGTGAAATTATGATTCTTTGACTATATGAATGCATCTAAAATCATCTAAAATAATTTATCATGGTTTATTTATGATTGAATAAAATAGGTTTGTGTCTTGGTTGAGGACTGTTTCAGATACTTAGAACCTGAATTAGGAAAAATAAGGAACATTTGCTCAGTATACACTTGAGTAAATAAGCCTTTGTATTACAATTAGTGAGTAAAGTAATAAGTGACTTGAGTGTGCCTTTATATAAATTCAAAAGTGATGACAACACACGAGGAAGCCTAAAAACATGGAAGATGACTTAAGGGAGGGTTTTATTTGTAAATTTAACCATTGATGGTATAAGGATAATAACGCTGCATATGGATAAGAAACCTTCCCAAAATTGTCCCTATTGGATGTTCATTTCTCCTAGGGAAAAATGTTGGGATTTGAATATAGGTTAAATTATAAATGCATAATGGTACTTTTATCAAAATAATTCTATATACAACTAATGCCTATTTAAGATAAAAATATGCTCTCTCTTGTAATCAGGGTAGCATCAAGTGGAAAAGTATGTAATAATTAAGTGCACAATTTAATTAAAGATAAAAAGGAGTAAAATTTACGTGTTTAAGTATTTGTGACCAGATTTAAGTTACTATATATCCCTCCATTTAGCCTATAATTCAAATTAATATATTAAAGGAAAGCTATACCATATTGTATAAGATACACTTTGTATTTAAGCTAGTACTTCAATTGTGAAAGGTAACATATACTTTTGAAACCCCTGCAAAATCATAAAGTAGTTTCTTTGTTCTACTAAAAACTAAAATTTGAAAAGCTTGGATTTGAAATTTGAGAATTGCTTTCACTTTTGAAATTTTTTTGAACTTTGAATTTCTAAAATGAAACGAGAGTATTGAAGGAATACACATGTATGCTTAAAACCATTGTTTTTATTTTTAAATTTTCTTGATGATGATACTTATTTGAAGTATTGGATGATTAGTGCCTCTTTATGAAGAACTTGGATAAGATAGTTCCTCAGCTAAATCATTGAAGAAAATTGGGAGTGATCAAACAACAATTTGAATTTAAACTTGTGTAATATAATTAACACCTATTAATGGACATTGAAATATCAATTTACCTTTTCTAATATTTTTAACCCTAAGATGTGAAATGAGTTAAAATATAAAATGGATTCACATAAATAATGTCAAAGTGCATAATAATCATTAGGTTATGCATTATGCACTTACACTGAATCAACCACAACATATGGATTGCATATTCAATTTCATCTTTATTCCTAACTGCATTATCAAAAGTGAATAGAGTAAACCCATGCTACTATGATGTCTATATCTATAAATATAGAATTGAAAAATGTGGCATGAATCTATATCATGCCCCCATTGTAACTATATAATTTGAATTATATGTAGATGTTCATTATAAATTATATTTTAAACTTTCAAATTATGCTTAAAACCATTAATTTGCTTAAAACTGATATATATATCCTTCTCTACTGGTTACAAAGCTTTAACCATTATCTATTAATCAGGACACTACCATCTAAACTAGAACACTAGCATTGATGCTAGTGTTTATACCCTAGAAAACACTCAAATTTTAATTTTTCTAATATATAAGTATTGTCACAATTATTTAGAATTTTAAAATAATCAAAAAATTAATTATTTATAAATATTTTTGGTTTGGGATCAAAATTGTAATTTTTTTAAATTTTTTTTTAATTAATTAATTATTTTTAAAATCACAAGCAAGACACTTTATATCCTGAATTGTGCAAAAGCACTTTCAATCTTCCCCATGTAAAAATTTGTTGGCTTTCCTATAATTTAAAAACAAATATTAAATTATTTTAAAGCTATGCAATCACTTTTTACCTTTTCTCAAGTTGTGTAAAGGTTTCTCAATACTTTTTCTAGTCGTGCAATTTGATTTTTTGATTTTACACATGGTGTAATTACAAATTAAAAAATAATAAATCAGTTGAAAAAAATTATTATTTTAATTTGTAATTTTATTTTTCAAATCCCAATATTATGCAATTTATTTGGAAACTTTTTCAAGTCATAAAAAATAGTTTTGTCACTTCCCTAAATCATGCAAATAAAATCCTTTTTTCTCATAACCATGCACATAAGATTTATACTTCCCACAACCATATAATTTAAAATTTCATCTCCCCATTCCATGCAAATGTCATTTCTAATTTAAATTTTGTGATTTAATTTGAATGGAAATTCCATTTTTTCTTCCCTAAATTTTACAAAAATAAACTTCTTCTTTCCTAAATATTTTGAAGGTATTATACATAGCTCAAACATGCACAAGATCAAAATGATTTTGTGTATTTTCATTTAGCACTAGGTAAAGGCCATTCACTATGTTGTTTTTAAGGTCAATACAAACTATATGACCAATAAAGAAAGACAAAGAAAATTATAAAAATATATTTGAAGATCAAAATTTGTTCATTGTTTCCAAGAAGAGGTTGTACGTCCATATGGTATAATAGGGGAACTTGCAAATTTGAAAGGAGGAATAAATTAATTTATTTTTCTTTTCCCTACCAAAAGTGAATTTTAGGCATCATAGCAAGTGGGAAGAGGTGAATAAAAAACAATATTTAAAATATTAGTTTTATTTCTATCTTCATAGAAGGCCATACTACTATACAATAGCACCAAAAAGGAAATGAACAACAAAAAGATGTTACCAAATTTATTTTTAACTGCAATGAGACCATATAACCCAAGAGGAGAATTTAAATATAAAAATATAGTAGAATTCAAAAAAAAAATGTTTCTTTTAATTACACAAGGAGGCCATACGGCCATGTAGAAATGCAAGAGAGAGGATTTTTAAAAAAAATGAGTAGAATTTTTACTTTTTTGTTAATTCAAGCCAATAGTTGGTATGTTCTATATAGGGTTAAATTAACTTTTAAAATGAAAAATAAAATTATACATTTTATTATCTATTTTGGTCCATTAGCAAAGGAGGTTGTACAATTTAATGTGAGTTTAGAGAGTTTAAAATTTTGTAAAAGAAATTGATGATCAATTTTGTGTCATTTTGGCCCGAGTGAGAAAGAGGAGTGGTATTTAAAATTTAAAAGAGGTAATTTAATAAAATTATCTATTGCTCATTTTCATGCATAGAGATTCCATACAACTATGTTATGAGGTGATTGTATAGGGGAAGCTAAAATAGAGAATAATGATTACGCAGGATGGTAAAACTCATATGGGATATCAAAGATGCACAAGAATAATTTTCATAGAAAAAATTATAAGTATAATTTTCTAGTGTAATTAAAATTACTTATTTTTCTTTAAGTTATTTTATTTTGTCAAATATACAATTAAATCATCATTTCACAAATATCAACTGATTGTGAACTTTCCCATCAAATTTAATTTCTTTGTCCTCTATTCCAAAAAATCAATTATGAGAAAGGAAAAAGCAAGCATGGAATACCAATTTTTGGGTGTAACACCTCTCTCTCCATTGAAATCCAATGTGGAGAACATTATAGATAAAAAAACTAGGTCATATTGATTTAGATAATTTTTTAGAGATAATGAATGTGGTACATAAAATTGACTTTGGTCAAACTATTTTAGATAGCAGATCGACACAAACAATATCATTTAAAATTTAGGTGGAGTATCATGAGTTATTTTTGGTTATGATGGGGAACTATAATTTAGAGATAAGGGAAGTGAGAGATTAATAGGGTGAGTTGGTGGTATTTTTAGTTCCAAAACACATAGATAATTTGCATCTTCTAGATTAGGAAGATTTTATGCATTAAAATGTTGAGGCTTATAAAAGTTTTTGGGATGATAATAACATCTCATGTGATAAACAAGTCAACAATGGAATGTTGACCAAACCAAGACACTCATTAAAATGACTCCTAAATAATCTCACAAGATTTGACTTTAAAAATGAGATAAATGACATAATAATACTATTTCAAAGACTAGCGGATAGTCCAAAAGTGAAAAAAATTTAGACATGGATGTACAAATTCATTAATATAATTCATAGGAATAAATAATATCTCAATTAAGGATAATTAATCAATTATGTAATCCATAGATAACTTATGGAAGTGAAGGTGATATCAAAGTTTTATATGAATTCCTATCTTATCTATGCCATGGCTAGTCGGAGATATTTTGATGGTTTGCATATAATTCATAACTTCAATAAATGTAAGTGTATGATTTCTATCCCAAGCTTAAATTGAAATAAAACACCTAATGGTTTAGGAGGTTGAAAGATTATTTCATTTACTTTTTCATTTAAATGTTTGAGAATTATTTTTTCAACACAAGGATATCATTGGTAGCTACCATGAAAATATCTAAATGGGGGACTTGGTTCATATAATTATTGACTTTCAGATATTTGACGATAAATGGACATGAAATTTTTATTACATGCTTCCATGATATTTCAATGATAAGTGGACATTAATGGAGATGGTGAGATAGTTTTTTGAAACACATAAGTTCTTAACATGTCGACATAGAATAGAGGTCAAATTACTAAATTCAATTTGCAAGTACAGTTATCCGTCATTGATAAAATTCAAAATAGTGGCACAATATATGTCTCATTGCAATCTAAAGACTTTTAAAATCAGATTTTAATTTGATATAAGGGGCTTAATTAAACACAACCTTGGGGTTTCATTTCAACATCTCTCACACTTTAAATATTATTGGATGGACTACAATGATGACATTTTTTTTAGAATCAGGGACTAAACATTGTTAAAATTGAAGTAGATAGTTAAATTTGGCCCAATGAAGGTATCAAAATAATTATTAGATGATAAGGTCACATTGGATACAATTTTTGAAAAAGAAGGCATCACAACAAAACCACTACTCATAGTTCGTTGGGATAAGAAAATATGTATTTCTCTCAGAATTATAATAAGGGCAATACTTAAGATGAATCTCAAGTGGTTAAGGAGTAGATTTTAGAAACATAAATTTACCTACACCTCCTAGGGAGGATGAATTTGGTTGCTTATATAAACAATAACATGTTTAAATAGAGAAAATAAGAAAGTCAAAAAATTATCCAATTTCAATTAGGGACTTAACCAGTGCCGCAAACAAGTGGATAGGGTTATGGAATTACTCTTAGTATATAATATTACACATCAATTTAAGATTTCATCACTTGAATAACAATAAAAATTTCTTTTTAGAGTTGCTTATACTCCCACTTTAGGTTTTAAATTTATAATGTTTATTGTATCCACATATCAACATATATAGTTAAATAAGTGACATAATCCCTAGGTGTGGCAGAATCAAATGGTTTTAAACATATTCATATTCCTATTTATTCCCTACATCAGACACATCATTTGATTACCATGCATGGTCCACCACTAACCTCGCCTAATACACACTCTCTTGACTAGATTATTACAAAAATGCATGCTAAATTTTTGCAATTAGATAAAGGTTTTTATATATCTACAATTTAATAGACTCCCATACTTTTACTCATTACAATTTTTCACTACAAATAGCATATTACCCAGTACCATTAGGGTTTATAGCTCCTAAGGTACAAATTTATGAAGCTAAAGATGATCCTAAACAAAATCTTTGATCATTTCGTGTAGCATGCTTGGATTAAGCATAAAATGACAAATATTTAATTGAGATATTATAAATAAGCCTCAAATATTATGTTTTTCAATGCTTATATGATCTTATACTCTAATTAGTTTGAGCATTTATTCTCTTAGAAGATCATCTTCTACCTCATGTTTTTATAAACATTGGAAATTTTTTATCTTATGCATAAACTACAAAAATGAACTAGGGTTAAAATGAGTCAATCAATGAATATTTTATTTGATAAAAGACTATGTTAGATAAGATGACCAATTCTATCTTAGGTAATGAATTGAAATATATATTCACATAAAATTTATTATCACCACTCCATGAGTCCATAATTTTTGACAAGTAAAATTATTTTGATGAGTTAAGCTATATAGTCCAACAAAGAGAAGTAAAGATCATATCTTTGAACAAACTCAAATATGCACCAAATGCTCCAAATAATTCAAAATTTAATTTTACAAATCAACTAAACCTATGAGGTCAAATATAATGAAAGATTAAAGTAAACATAATAGTCAATAGAGTATCAAAATTGATAAATAGCCTTCAATTGTAAGCTCTACCAAGGAGGCAATTTACAAGGTTACCAAAAATTCCTCATATCCTATTACATAAATTAATATATTATAATTTCATATCTCACCTTTTTTGGACACATAAATTTACATTTAAGCTAAAAAAATGAATTTGTGACTAGTCTTTTGACACACATAGCTCAGGTCCCATCCTAAGGCTTTTTTACCACTTTTAACCACCTTGTATGTGAAAGACACTCTTCTAATATGATTAATGACCTTATAATGTAAATATTTTAGATTTAAATAGTCCAAACCATAACTTAGGATATCTTAAACCCATAGAATTATTTTTTGTTTCTATTACACAAGAATGCCCCATTATATAGGAGTGCCCTGCTTTGTTATCTTTCCACCAAATACTAACTATTTTAAAAACTCAAAATCTATGAAAAGGTCATACTATGAATTTAATAATACCAATTAAAATGAATTAAAAAATAATATTATAAATTCACTTTCCAATTCATTTTTTACACAAAAGACTTTTGTTCTAAAAACACTAAAATTTTAATTGTACATTGAGAGCAAATTCCATATTTTTACCAATTATGGTTACGTAGTCCTAATATCCATGAGATAAAGTTTTAATACATATCCAAGGACACAAGTCATGATTGAATAAATTAATTAAAATAGTATTTTAACAACATATAACATATAACACCACTTATTTACACACCACCATAACATGGGAAAACTACATGAAGTTTGATCCCTCTTTGTAGTATTGGTATGTAGTTAGCGTTCAACATAGGTGGTGTTAGGTAATACCTAAATTCAATCACTAAACCATTTTTATTAATTTTTTAACATTGGGATTCACATCACAAGGAATTAGGGTTTTTAAGAGGAAAAAAACCATATAGTGGTTTCTGCAATTGATTAGAATCTTATGCACTATTTAAAAAATATACAAATGAAGGTGATCAAAACCCATGAATCTAATATTTCCACCTTTTTATGGATAAGGCTGGCCTAATTAGAACTAGGATTTCCCTGATATCCTATCTACATTGAGGTGTTATTGTCTAGGGCTCATACTGACTCCAAATCTAGTTTCATAATTAAAATCAGCCTATAACACTATTTTCTAGCTAAGTTCATGTTTTATATTACACATTCCATAATTATAATATTCTGTTAAATATCAAATTTCAAATTAGTGAATTGTTAAATTATTATAATATTAGTCTTCCTAATTCTAGACAATAGTTTTTCACTTAGGATAATATATATCCTATATGTTTTCACAAATTTGATAAAACATATTGGTGAGTGTGTTTATTACTGCATATTATTTAAAATCCTTGCTTGATATAAGGGTTCCTTTTATCTTTTCACTTTTGTTAGGGTTTTAGATTTAATATTTTTTATTTTTCCATTGATCATTATTATAATGATTGATTAGATTTAAGATTTCTTAGTGTAAATTTTCATGGTGTTATTTACATGTTCCTTGTCTATTACATGTATGTCATCCTAATGGTACATAATGTTAAGAAATATATCACATCCTATATTGGTTCACTACTTACTTTTGAACTATTATATTGATATTATTGATACATGGATCAATTTGAGTTACAAAAAGATACTAATTGTTGTCAGACGGCTCAAATGGTTAATTTCATTCCTTATAAGCCTAGATAGTCCAAATATCTTTAGCTCATATCCCACCTCTATTATTCACCATAAGATTATAATATACCCTAAAATTTGAGATATTGTTATTATATGAGGTTGGGTGCATGTATCATGTATGTGGTGTATGTTTTTATGACACTCAAGAACATATCATGTCTCAATATAAAATAAATGACATGTTACCCACTAACTTAAAGTAAATAACATATATTCCAAGGAGATAGTAAACATATGTATGCATAATATTTTTGTATTTCTATTTTTTTTAATTTTTTGAAAAGAAAGGTATATCCTATGATCCCATCTAAGTGATTATCATAGGGTGATCTGAACTCATAATATGGTACACCAAACAAGGGATACTACCAAGGAGTATGTGTAGCTGTCATATTTTAAACTGTATATTTTTTGGTTCTCTACTAATATGTTTTAGGACTATGTGGTAATGAAAAGATAATTGGAGGAGTAGTTAGTCCTGAAACACATTTTTTTATCACTCTATGGTCTCTTCAGTGTAAATATAATTGGAAGATTTTTATTTGATTTTAGAGAGTTAAAAATTTTATAAGCTATCCCATGATATCAAGAGGAAGACCATTATCTATGAGGAGTGGTAAATAAATAACATTTACTAAATGAAATAAGCCATATTTTTGCATAGCATAAAGATAAAGTCTATCATGATATTTTATTAAGTTTGTACTTGGTATCTTTACTTGAGAGATATTTTCCTTCTTTGATAGTAAATATGGTTTTTAAGATTTGGAATTATATTTATTCAAAGGTGGACTAATATAAAATATAATAGAGTATTATTCTATTCATATTGTGACATTATATTAAATAGATCAGATAGAAAAATAATAAACAGTAGTTCTATTCACGTGTTCGATGCCATATCTTAGACATGTAAATAAATTTCAAGTACATATAAATTTTATTCACAAGTTGGGTTAGCCATGGTATTTTGACCTTCATTTCCATCTATGTAAGGGTTAATAAATTGATGCTTTGAGTAATGATTTATAATTGCTTCATATGAAGTAAAATTTGTAATAATGTCCTTTTGATGCATCTTTTACTTTAGAATTTTCTTTCTTAAAAATACTATCTTAAGAATGCTTTTATGCTTACCATGTGCATTCTTTTATAAATTTTCTTGTTTTAATTTTTAGTTTTCTTGTTCCATTTATTCATTTCTCTTGGACCTATTTATATTTGTGTGTTTTTATTCATTAGCATTAATAAAATGAATATGGATATTTGAATTATGTGAATTAGTATTTCCAATGAATCCCAATCCTGGTCAATCATTATGATCAGATGTGGAAATAGGAATGATGACTTGTGCATGGTTTCCCAATCCCTTACTATGATAACTAAAGTTTTTAGACATTGTTGTCCAAAACAATATTGTTTTTAAAGCCCAATATCATTATCAAGAGCTAGATTTGCATCCTTTTCTTGGTCTAGTATATTAACTTGTAACTATTTTTATCTAAACTATCCTATTATGACCATGTTTTTTTGTTTTTTAACTTGTGTTTTAGGAGAATAAATCATAAGGTGTGTGGGTGGTTTTAATTGTTTTATATATTTTATGATCACCATTATGAATTTTTCTTTGTTTTTTATACCTAAAGGACCAATACTAATATGTATAATGTCCATGCATTCTATGATATATTTAATAATATTATGATATTCTAAGAAGATTTATAGTAGGTATCATTTTAATTTTATTTCTAATCATTTCTCTTAGAATTTCACTTTAAATCCTAGTATAATTTTGTATAATATCTGAGTCACAAGTTGTATATGTATTCTATTTTATCTTTTCATTTGAATATGAAGCCTTGGTGGGTATAAAAATGAAAGGTGAAGATGCAAACACATGATTAACACTAATATATTATGAATTATATAGGTATGTAATCTAATTTTACAATGATGTGATATTTGAACTAAAATTATTTTTCAACTCTTATATTATCTTTTCCATAGTGATTATTTGATTTTTAATTGTTTCAAATTATCAAACCCTAAGTATTTTAGATGTAATATGCATATATACCCATCTAGAGGAGATGTGGGAAATGGATAGGATTGAGGATGGAAATATTTATTACATTCATTAGAAACTATAGGATGGGATAACTTACCCCTTGGAGTTGTGATAAGAAGGACCTAGTTAGAGGCATGGTAGGTCTAACCCTCCTTAGGGTTAGGAGGAATAGGTTTAATCTTATTTTAATAAGAGTTGTAATTATGGATTAAATTATAATTTTGATTTATATCAATCTCTTTATATTTACTAATTTGTTTATTTGATTTACGTATATATTTTATTAACTTAGCAATGAAAAGGAAATAACAAGAAATGAATACCCTAATATACTATGCAAGGAAGTAACTACTATATGTATTGATATTGAAAAAAATCAATTGATTTGTAGTTAATGCAAATATGATTTTAAAATATTTACAATTATTAAATAATAAATCAAAACATCCTAGGGAAATATAAGGGTTTCCACAAGGATCATCAGAGGTTGGGTTCCCCAAATTTAATCATTTTAAGAATACTTATAGATTAAAAAGGAGGAATAACTCAACTAAATGGATGAATATAACTATTCTAAAGAATGGTAATTAATCTAATTTGGATAACATTACATATTGAAACTATAAATTACTAAATATATAAAGTAAAATTCCAATTGATATTATAATAATTATACTATAAAGAATACATAATACTTAGTTGGATTCATAATCTGCAGACAAATCAGAGATGTGAATATATAAAAATAGGTAGACTAAATATATGGATTCCATTGTTAGAATTTAGAAATATGTATTTTTGGGGCCTTTACACTATAGTCAATCTAAGGACACTAGAGTCAAAGCTTCTCTTTATTTACAATACAAAACACACACACACACACACACACACACACACATTCAATATTTCACTTAAAACTATTAGGTTTCATTATCACATTTCTGAAGCTCTATATATATTGTGAACATAATTTATGGATGTCACTCCTTTGATTAAACCCTAGTTATTCACCTTTGCTTATGTCACCTTGAAAAACATGGGTTAGTCGGCTAACAAATTTAATCTACCCTAAAGGGACCCTCTATCAGTGAGTATTTCATACATATCCGCACTCTAAATAGGGCCTCATATATATGTATTTCTCCCATAGGCATTGGTTTGTGTGTGAATAAGGGTGAAATATATTATATTCAAGGGCATGCAATGATGTAACATATGAATTAAAAAATAATACACATGGTCTATTATTTTAATGATTTAGACCTGTATATGATTTATCCTATTATTAATATATAAATAAGGAAGATTAAGGTGATAGAACAAGTTATGAAATTGATTGAATTGAGATGGATAGGTTTTTGCTTGGTATTTACTAGATGAGTAATGAGTAGGTTTTGATTAGTATTTATAAAAAAAATTATATCATGGAATGATTAGATAAGACAAATAGCCCAACCCATATAATTTAAAACATTTGAAATTTAGATGAATTTAGAGGTACAGATACTAGATAATGAATATGGACACTAGTTTAAAGGAAAGAAATGGTACCTTGGTGTGCATAACACACTTTTCCTTTACTTGATCTCTAGTTAATTTGATATTTTTGTATGGCTTATAACCAATATCATATTACATTATAAATGAGTGAATATAATGTAAAATTAAATAAATTAAGTGATTGAAAAGAAAGAGAGAAAGAAATGAGTATATTTGTGTGTTGATGCAACCATGTTTCCGCTTGATAATTTTATTTGGTAAAGGTTTTTCCTTATGAATAATTAGATATAGAGATTCAAAATTAAAACTTGGAGATGTTTTAATAGGTATATTTAATGGTAATTATGCCCTCAATTTGAAGCAAGGGTGAATAATGACATGACCATTGAGATCACTGAATTTCAATCGTACAAGTCAAGTGTAAATGTAGCATAACTAAGGACAATTCGTATAACCAAGTCAAATTATAGTGATAAGGGTATAAAGGGTGATTAATCTTGATCAAAATACTTAAAGGATCCAACTAATATAGTTAGAAAAGGCTAAAAATGATGATTCTTAGTAAAATAGCTTATAAATGTATTTACAATTTTTGGTGCACTTATGTGGCATGTGCACTCTTAATGTGTCTCAAGATGGAGTATCTATTTGAATTTAACATTTTATATATAAATTTATATAATATATGTCATAAATGTGAAAAACATTATCCCAAATCTATAAAAACTAATGCCCCATGTATAGGATTCTAACCCAAGTGTATAACCAAATCATAGAAATTGTATCAAATTCTATCAATTCTAAAAATTGTGTATGTGTTAATTCATGTATCTATGACAGTATCCCATTGATATTACCCCATCCCCCCTCTTCCCCCCACCTTTTGAGTTGAGGGTAATTTAAACTGGTAGTTACCCTACCTCAAAATGATAAGATGAATATATCATCGTTGTATCAATAATGTAATATACAACAGTAACATGTTGAAGTAGATATATGAATGGAGCTCATAGTATTTTATCACAAAAATACCTAAGATTCATGATATGTATCATGGAAATGTCTATAAACTAATAATAAAAATTTATAAAAAAAAAATAATCACACACACAAGATTACTAATTTCACAGAAAAGGGGTCTAAGGAGAATGTGAACAAGGGGCATGTTCATATGTTGCACACTTAAAGGGAGTAAATATTTAAATCTCCACATAATAGGTAAAACAAAAATTAGTAGCAAAACAGCCTACAAGCATTAAACATTATCAAATGTTCCACAAGAAAGATAAGATATCAAAGTAAAATGTACACTCAAGGAAACATAAAGTGAATATATAAACTAATAATAAAAAAATTATAAAAAAATAATCACACACAAGATTACTAATTTCACAGAAAAGGGTCTAAGGAGACTTTGAACAAGGGGAATGTTCATATGTTGAACACTTAAAGGGAGTAAATATTTAAATCTCCACACAATAGGTAAAATAAAAATTAGTAGCACAACATCCTACAAGCATTGAACATATTCAAATGTTCCATAAGAAAGATAAGATATCATAGTAAAATGTACACTCAAGGAAACATAAAGTTAATATATAAAGTATAAGAAACCAACATAAGAATACATAGTAGTCTCTACATATATGTGTTAAAAAGAAATGTACTATAGCATAGAATATGAAGTACAATTTATAGGTTTTAAACATAAGTATAGGCATGTGTAAATATATAAGATCAACATGGTATTGTAAAGTGACCTTAAAATAATATGAAATGTATCAATCATGATCATGGAAGCCTATTACCCCAATGTAGTCACTCACATACATAGAGGAAAGGATTAACATATGTATGTGAATGTATCATGTATGTAGCATATGCTTATATTACACTTAAGTATTCATGTTATATATGTGTGTAGAAAAAATAAATTATATGTTATCTACTAGCATAATGTAAACAACACAAATGCCAAGGAGTTAGTAAACATGTTTATGCCAAATATTTTTTGTATTTTTGAATTATTTGAATGTTTTTAATTTTTTTTAATGTTTGGTAAGAAAGGTGTAGCCTATGATCCCATTTAATTAATTCTTAGACAATTATCTAAACTCAAAATATCATACATCAAACTAGTGATATTGTGAAGGACCATTCATAGGTGTCATATGTAGAACTAGAGTATATCTGGTACTTTACAAATATCTCATAGGAATATGTGATAATGAAGACATAATAGAAGGCATAGTGGTTTGTAGAACCTAGTATATCTTGATATATGGTTTCTTTAGTGTAGTTGCAATTGGAACATGTTTATTTTATTTTATAAAGTTTAAAATTTTATAAGCTATCCAATGATATCAAGAGAAGTACTATTATCCATGAGGAGTGGTAAATGAAAAACATTTATTGAAGGAAATGTAACATATGTGTGGATAGTATAATTAGAGAGTGTGTCATGTTCTTTTGATAGGTTTTTTACTTGGTATCTTTGTTAAGATATATTTTACTTCATTTTTAGTAACCATGATTTTCATATTTCAGCATTATATTTAGTTAAAAATGGACTAACATACAATACAATAGAACATAATTTTTTATCTAATTGTGACATTACATTGAATAGATACAACATAAAAAATAATATGTAGGAACTATATTCATGCATTCTATGTCATATACCTATGATGTAAATAAACTCTGGGCACATATATTGAATTCACAAATTGGGTCAACCATGATATTTTAACATTGCTTCCCATCTATGAAAAACTCCATAATTTAATGCTTTAAGAAATTATTTGTAATTACTTCATATGAAGGCACATCTGTAACATTATCCTTTTAATGTATATCTTACTTTGGATTTTTATTTCTTACAAATATTGTCTTGAGAATGATTTTATGTTTACCATGTGTGTCCTTTGATAACCTATCATGTTCTAATTTTGTCTTTTCTTGTTCCTTTTATGCATTTCCCTTGGACATGTTTCCATTTGTGGGTTATTTTTATTTTGAATTATTAAAATTTAATATGCATATTTCAATTATGTGCATTAATATTTCTTATATATCCTAAGCCTTGTCATTCATTATGATCAGATGTAGAGATAGGATGAGTGGTGTCTTGTGTATGGTTTCCCAATCCTTGACCATGATAAGTAAAGTGTTGTATGTATTGATGTACAAAACTAGATTATTTTTAAAAATGAGTATCATTATAGAGAGTTATATTTATATCCTTTTACTAGTCTAACTATTTCATTTTTAACTATTCTATATTTCAATTATTTATTGGTACCCATGTTTATTCATTTTACACTTGTGGTTTAGGAGATGCACTCATACGGTGAGTGGGTTTCTTGATTGATTTATCTATTTTAGGATCACCAATATCAATTATACTTTGTATTTTGTTCTTCAACGCCATATATATATGATACCTATACATTTTATGATATATAGAATAATATTTTGATCTTCTAAGAGGATGCATAGGAGGTAATTTAATCAGTTTATTTAGAAGAATTTATATAAGAATTTTATTTGAAATCTTAGTTGTCTTTTGTATGATATTTGAGTCAATTTTTGTAAGAGTATTTTTTTTTAGCTTTTCATTTGGATATGAAAGTTTTTTGGGTATAACATTGCTAGGTGAATATGCAAACACATGCTTAACACTATAATATTTTAGATTTTGTAGGTATGTAATATGATTTTACAATGATGTGATATTTGAGCCAAAATTATTTTGTAACTATTTTAAAAATATTCAATATACCCATGATTTTATCTTTAAGGGTTTCATAATATTTAACCCTATGTATTTTAAATTGAATATGCATGCACATACCATATAGATGAGATGAGGGAGGTGGATAGGGTTGAAGAAGGACATATTGTTTACCTTAATTTGAATCTATAGGATGGGTTACCTACCCATTGGATTAGTCATAAAATGGACATCGTTAGATTGATGGTAGATATAACCCTCCTTAAGGTATGGAGGAATACATTCAATATTATTGCATTAATAGTTGTAAATTGATATTTAATGTTGATTTTGATTTAAATCAGTTGCTTTATATTTACTAAATTGTTTACTCCATTTGATTATATCTTTTATTGGTTTAAAAATGAAAATGAAATGATCAAAAATGAGTACCATCATATAATATGCAAATATGTAACTACTAGATGTCTCCTTTTGAACATAATTGATTGCTTTGTAATAAATTAAAATATGATTTTAGGATATTTACAATTCATAAATAAGAAATCATAAAACCCTTGGGAAAGCTAAGGGTTTGTGCAAGGAGACTTAAATGTCAGGTTCACCAAATTTAACCATTTTAAGAATAAGTGTAGGGATAAGAGGAATAGTGGCCTAATCAAAAGGATGAAGAAAAATATTCTAAAGAAAGCCAATTATTTTAATTTAGATAACACAATATGTTGAATATGAAAACTAATAAATATATAAATTAAAATGCCAATTTATATTTTGATAAATGTAATACGAAGAAGAGATAATAATTAGTTTAATTCATGATACACAAAAAATATGAAATGTGTAGTAAAGAAACAAGAAGACTGAAGATATGGATCCCATCTTCAGATTATATAAATATGACTTATGATGGCCTAGATGATATTATCAATATGAGGACACTAATGTCGACACTTATATTTGTGGCTTGATGCTTCTATCTAGTATAAAATATTGACTATTTTCATAAACTTTCGCTATCACATGTTAGGATTAGTTACATCATTTATGATGTTATGTCTAGATTGTGTGCATATTTTTTGGGTGTCACTCTTTTGATCAAACCCTAAATTTTCACCTTAGGTCATGTCACCTTGCCAAAAATGGGTTAATGGTCTCATGAAATTGAGGTGACCTCGAGGACACCTCTATCAATGAGCACAAACTACATATCCAATACATTGAAGAGTGACTTAAACATATGTATTTCTCCCATGAGTGTTGGATTATGTGTACACAAGGGTGAAATATGATATATGTAAGGGCATGCAATGATATATCTTATAACTTAACAAATATTTATCATGGGATGTTTTTTTAATGTTTTAGACCTCTAATATGACTACTCTTATGACAAGTATATAAATATAAAAGAATAGGCTATAATAAATGAGTTTTTTAATTGAATGAATTGAGTTATATATGTGTTTGATTGGTATTTGATACATGGGTAATGAGTAGGCTTTGATTTATATTTATATCACACATTGTTAAAATATATCATGGAAGGGTTAGATAATAAAAATATGCCACATTATGAAATATTTTTATTTTTGACTAATTTTGAGTTACAAACACTAGATAAGGAATTTGGATAGTAGCATCAATGTTAGTGTCCCTATCTAAAAAGTATTATCCAATAGTTTTTAAAACACTAATTATCTATAATCAATGGTGAAGGATATATATTAAGTTCTAATATTGTTATAGTGTACAAGTGATTTGGGTCATGCGAATGATAAGTTTAGACTATAAGCTAAGAATTTAAGCATGACGAGATAGTGATTGTGATCTTTTCAATTATATGAAGGTCTAGAATCAAAGGGTAAATCCATGGATATTTTCCATGTAGGTTTTACCTTATACCCTACATAAATGAGTTAGATTTCTAAATGATGGATATTTGTATCCTTACCCATTTAATATTCAACCATTGAGATTTTATTATATTAAAAAATATATTACTCATAGTTCATCACAGTTGGGGACACACTAACCTATTATAGTGCCACCAAAACATACTATTCCCATTGAGAAAATGTACACATGAGGTTAGTAAGTCCTATAGTGCCACTATAGTCATATAAAACGCAAAAATTGGTAACATGAGTGTGACTTATGACATCCATCCCATAGGTCCCTCCTGATTGCTTTCATGACCCTCATAGGCATCTTTTCACTAATTCTCAATCATCCATAGCCTTCCAAACCTGATCCCAGTTGATCCAGACTACTCTTTCCATGATAAATCCATCCCCTTAGATCTTTTTATCTTAGAACTATAGCACCCAACTTGGATTATAGCACTATACCCTAGGGTATCCCATTTTCATAGCTCTTATTTAATCAAATTTCAATGCTAAATGATCATTTCCTTCTAATTCTTATCCATTTTATTATCAGCCTAATGCGAGCACATCTAACCCATGACCAATAGATCCCCATAAAATCCCATTCAAAGTTTAATTATAAAATGGTTGGCAAATATAACAAAGAAATCAAGAATACACCCAAGACTATTCAATCATGTTTCCTTATTATCTTCATACAACCATCCAACTCAATTTATATCTTATATAAATCCTTAGACCAGTCCCTACTCACCTCAAGCACACCTAGTTTTAGCATCTCTAACATTCTCATTTCACAATTACACCAAGCTCTTTCAAAGGGACAACTACATATGGCCTGATCCTTCTTTAGAGTATTGGTATGAAGGCAACGTAATCACACATGGGTGTCAATCATGTTTAGTGCATTTTACACAAACTAACCCCCCTCTTTTATCAAAGTCTTATTTAAGCTTAGTCATATTTCCATTTACCCATTTGCAATTTTTAAAAAGTCTTAATGATAATCAAAATTAAAAAATCAGTAGGTTAATTATGGAATAATAATTGACTAATTTACTTTGCTTAGACTTTTTTGTAAATAGATATAAAACTCTAATTATTCAAAAAATTGTTAAATCATTTACTCAATGCAACTTACTTTGTTTAAGCATTAAAACTTTAAAAACCTTAGTGTAAACTTCCTACTAATTTTTCCTATATTTATATTATTTTTTTACCTCCATAATAAAATTAGAAATTATAAAAAAATTAAGTTTTTTTAGTAATTTTGAAATAATTTTCTTTCAAACCCTAATTGCCAATACCAGGTCCCGATATTTTACCAATAATTTTCCAATAATTTTATGATTTTTTAATAGCATAATAAAATGAGATATGCACTTCAAATTTTAGAATTGACTAGTAATTTTAAAAAATAATTATTTTTCAAAATTATAGTGGCACATACTAGATCCCATTAAATCACAAATTTAATAATAAATTTTTGATTTTATACTTGCATATTGAACTCAAAAATTCACTTTTAATTTCAAAATTTCATTGTAATTTTCAAAAATAATTTCAGTAAATACCCTAATTACATGTACTAGATCCTATTTTCTTCTTGAGGTATCAATTTACATCTAAACTTAGATTTCAATATGGATCTCACTTATTTTCAAATATTTCTTGCATTTTTAGCAAATAATAACCACACCATACTTGGCCCTATCATGTACATGAATGATGAAGTTTGCCATATGTTAGTACAAAGTTTCATTCTCTGCCTTTCATGCTTAATTTTCATAATATGGGATGATATTAAGAGAGTCATTATTAAACATAGTAAGATACCTCTCCTTCAAATCAATGTTTACTTATCTTTAATACAAGGTTTCATTACATGCTTTCTAGCTCTCATATGGAAAACTTTTCATGTTTTTCATGATAAACACATCAGAAATATCATAACACATTTCACAAACTTTTATTGCATTATTTCACAAATTCATGCTCTCTATCCCTTTAATTTTATCTCTCATATGGAAAATTTTTCAATTTTATCATGCTAAACACATTAGACATATCATAGTACATGCAAAAAAAAATATGCATTCTTGCACAATTCTAGGCTCTCTATCCCTTGTTTGCTATCTCTCATGTTGAATGTTCTTTATAATCATATTTATATATAAATTACATTCATTTCATCTCATATACATGGTTTCTACCTAGATGTATCTAACTCTTTCACTAGTTTAGAGTATCTTCCTTCTCCTTCTCTCCCTCAAGAGGGTGATAGCTACTTTCCCTCTAATCAGGTCCATGTTATCACCCCTCTAAAAGGTGAGGTAGTGTATACTATTATTCCTAATTCATACATTCATCTTACAGGCTTTTCAAACCTTCTTCAACATATGTGCTTACATGTTCAATCAGAAGCAACTAGGGTTTCCACTTGTGAGACTCTAAGGGATCAAATCACCAGTATGAGCAAGATAATTTTAGATTTAAAAACATAGAATTAGATATTACACGAAAAGATCACAACATTATAAAATTAGATTAGAGTACAAAATCCTCAAAGGCACCCTAGTGTAATTTATGTATATGCACCTTCTACTAGTTAATTGGTTTGAAGAAATGTTACATATCAAAACAAAGTAACTCTACAACTAGTGATCTAAAAATAATTTAGCAATCAAATAAGAGTTCAAGTGAGGTATTAAGGAAAATGATTAAATATAAGTTGATCAAACTACCTCCTCTACATCTAGTGAGAATATATAGATATTATTGTGTATATCATAGAATGCATGGGCATCACACATATTCATGTTTGACATTGAAACAACATCTACAATAGATAATTTTTAATTAGGACCCTATACAAGGTAGATCAGTCAAGAAATCAACAGTGTCGTAGAAACACATTCACAAAGGGTCCAATTCAAAAAAAATACAAAAGTGGTTACCAAATCATAACTTAGAATTAAAAAAGATCAAAAAACAACACCACAAGCACAATTCAAGCACAAAAATGATGGAAATCTACTTCTCCAAACTAAGGCTCAATTTTCAAAGTCATATGGGTTTGGTTAAAAATATCTACAATAGTTTGATTTTCAAGGTCAGGGGTTGGGCAAGCATGCTCAAGGAATGACTACACCTATTCTAGCAGTTGATAATGTTTATTACCAAGGTTTGGGATTTATTGAACATCCTAAGGAAAATTATTCAAAGACATAATTTATCAAAGGAAAATATCTAGATACAAAAAAAGTCAACACTAGCATTCCATTGGTTCAAAATCAAGATGATAATGATGAGTAGAACAATACATGTTATTATGATTTCTAAAATACCACCAATAAATCCAAATATTTAGAATCATATTCATAGCCATTCCCTCATTCTTCACAATCATGCATGATTCCTCTCCTTGATATGGACACCATGATAGGGATTCTCCCATGAGACTCATCAGTTTCTATCATCTCTTCTCAACCTTACATGTACATAGTTTTATGTGATTGATTGTACATAGCTTATATAAAACAATCCAAAAGCATTCAAATAATTAAAAAATACTAAAAACACTTCGATTGTATGCATCATCCATGATTTACATTTCTACTACTATGCTAGACTTATATTTGTTGTTTTATGGTACTGTTTATTGATTTATGTACATTACCATACTTGACTTGATATTTTTTTAATGTGTGCAGTGATATTTGGCTCCTTGATTGATCTATTCTACCCATTGAGGGGGAATTTTATTCCTACATTCAAGAAACACATAGATATATCTTCCCCCTAGGGGCATCTTTTGCATGCCTAAACCATCCAGGCTATGTCATTATTACACCACACACTCTAGTTATCTTTATCATGTATACTATTTACTAGCTTATATACATTACTTTATCGATAATCATTAGTATATATCACTTATGTATTTATTAGCATATACCTAGTATTTTACTAATATATCTTTTAGACTTTCACTTCTTGCATTGATTAGTTAGATGCGATTGTATTTCTAGTAATTATATGCTTTCTTTTCTTGCTTAGTGTAGCTTGATGTGATTGCATTTTACAATTACTGTTTGTCTTCTATATGTTATTTAGGACATTTTCCAATGTCTTTTTCTTCTATTCAGGTGTGTGGCTTAATACATTTTCCAATGTCTCTTGCATGTACTCTTCTATGTGGTTATGGCTTTCATGTCAACCTTATTTTTTTCAATTATATGTGTATGTGGCATTTGATCATGCGTTGTATGTTTTCTTCTAGTTTGAGTGACATGTGCCCATGTCCCTTATTTTATTATTCACTTGGCTACTCTTGTATGCTTATTGATTATTGATTTATGTGTTATTGCTTGATTTCTTTTTGATTGTTTGCAATACCATAATCTACATCATGCATTATCTTGATTTCTTGGATGCCATTATGGACATCATGTTCCATCTATTTATTTAGAAAGGGGATGGAAAATATCATTAAATAATCAAGAATACAAGTAAGAGTACACAATCATATTTTCTTATTCTCTACATACAACCATCCAACTCAACTTTCAACTTATTCAAATCCTTACACTAGTCCCTAGTCACCTCAAGCACACCCAATTTTAGCATCTCTTGCATTCTCATATCATAATTGAACCAAGAAATTTCAAAAGGAGAAATACATATGGCTTTATCCCTCCCCATAATATTGGTATGTAAGCAACTTTCCCACACACAGGGTGTGAAGCACGTTCAATGCATCTTACAAACAATAACCCCATTTTTTCTTGAAGTCCTATTCAAACTTATTGGAGATCTCAGATCAAAGATGAATCAACTCTACAAGGATCTCTATCGATAGTCAAACTTCACAATTTCATAGGTAGGGTCACACTGGAGTTACAGATAGAACCTAAAATGATAAGGCATCTATGTCTTGTTTAGACAATATCAATAAGAATAGGACTATAGTGCCAGACCTCGAACTGTCTTATTTTAGATGCTCCTATCCTTTCACCAAATCAAATCTAGATCCATGTTCATAATATTATCCCAATCCTACATAGTCAATACCATCTTTAGTCTTAGTCAAATAAACATAGTTCTAAGCTAAGTCATATTTCCCTTTACCCAATTACCATTTTTAAAAAGTCTAGATAACAATTAGAATTAACAAATCGGTAGGTTAATTATGGAATAATATTTGATTGATTTACTTTACTCAAAATTTTAAATAAATAGGAATAAAACTCAAATTATTCCCAAAATTGTTAAAACAACCACCACAACATATTATTCCCATAAAAAAAATGCACACAAATAAGGTTGGTGAGTGTAGCATAGCTATTCCACAACTGACATCCATAGATAACTCACAACTAGAGAATTCACCTACCATGGTAGATATTGAGAACCATGTGCTATAATAACCTTTATTGATAAATTAAGAAGATCAAAAATAATTCACATAAATAATGTTGATATTGATTATGAACCTAGTTTATAAGATGACATGAGTTCAATACCAATGAACAGTGATGATTATTTATGTGGATTGAACTTCACAACAATTTCTCCATGGTAATATAAAGATGATTTTAAGGGCATCATACATGTATACATATAAATTTTCTCACTCTTCCATCGTGACTAGTTTCATCCATTAATCATGTCCTAAACCATAATTTATCACTACTAACCCCTCATAGTCACTAGTCTAACATTTAACACATTATTCATATCACTGATTAAACTCACCCCTCATCCCACATCAATTAATTCTTTTTTTATTATCATACTTATCACTAATCCCAATTATCCATTATGTTGTGAATTTTAAATTCACTCCTACCTACCCTTACATACCCCCACTTTATTCTACTAGTCATTGTTCTAATCCTCACTATACACCTCTAATGGATTTTAGAGTATTATACACTCTATAATCCTTGAAACTCTCTTGATAATTCCTCTCTATAACTATTCAAAGAATTTTAAATTCATTGAAAATTCCTCACCATCCTATATATAAACTAGTCATCCTCCATGTATATGTAACTAAGATATGATAGAAAATACATATGATATCATGATAAATGTTGTCTATTGTATTTAAGCATCCATCCAATTATTGAGTCACAAAGCAATCCAACATTCAAACTATCGAGTGTAATCATATTTTCTAGTTGGGGCACATAATTTGTATTTAGAGATAAATTAATTTCAATATTGAGGTATAAATTTTTTATTTCAATCATTATTTGTATTGTCTTGACTTACCATACCCAATCATGAGTATTTAATTGGAATTTGGGTTGATTTTTAGTAATTTAGCATGTTAGAATTATCATTTTACATTTGAGTGTTGATTCTAAATTTTACCCAAAATAATAATCATGCATAAAAAATACAGAAACTAATCAATAAAAAGATAAATAAAGAAAAGAACACTTATTTCTAGACAATATATTGCTTCACATAAAATTTTCCTACCTTTCATAGAATCGGTAAAAAATGTTCCATTAATGGAAATTTCATGAAATATTAGAATATAATAAAATAGTTCACAACATAGGCCACATGTGATGTTATATATGTTACTTGAAAAGGAATAAATGGCCTTGCCAATAGTACACCATATATCCACTAGTTGATTACCTAATCAAGAAGGTAAGCCTTTTTGTCATTTTCATAAATTTGCATAACATGCTACAGATACATGTTCAAATTTACATGAGGATAAAGGAACTAGATGGATTATACAAACCACACCTTATCCTTTTAAATCTTCACCATAGGGTCATACATGTATAAATGACAAGTGTTCAAAAAATAATCTTTTTACTATTCAAGTATTCATTGAGGATGAATATAAACAACATATAACAAGTGATGAGGATAAAGACCCAAATATATGTACACTCACATTCCTTAAACAAATATGGGACGATTATGATGAATTACAAAATTTAATATTTGGCTAATATTCTATAAGCCACATCACAATAATAGTGGCATGTGGTCCCAAAGTAATGAATACACTATTATTCATTATAAACATAAGAACTCAGATAGAAATTACATTTGGTAACATATCATTACATGAAATGGAAGATACAATGGACATATTATAGTGATGTTCTACCGTAAAATTTTAAGATAGCACAATCCACATTCTCCATGATGGTCTTGAACATAACCACATACTTTGAAATGAGACATGGGTCTCAAATTTGGCCTATCCCAAAATGACACATGAGGCTTCTTACAAATTACATTAGCATGTTATATAGATGCACAGGATCCAGAACAATGCAAAAGATAAGGCTAGCATGAATGGAATAAATAACACAATGATGATGACTTGTGGAAGTTTGATGAGATTCGTTATCCAACACTCAATGATATTCTAACAAATACACATTTTGACTATCCACATTCATTGGATGTGTTATTTATTTTACATATTATGATATTCTTCATATATATGTTTAAAAAATATAAAATAAACAAATTTTCCAAAAAATACAATAATTAGGACCTATGCATGGTTATGTTCACTTTGTCATACATATATTCATTTGTGCATAGTTAATCAATACTTGTTTGAACCATTGTATATCATATATGAGTTACCCATGAACATTAGTATGATATATTACACAAGAAATCATTTCCAGACCTAGGCACATGAGTGAACATTCTAGCTTCACATGGAATGTGATTTTCTTAACCACACTCTTTCTTCTAGGATAAATAACCTTTCTTTCCCAAAACAAGTCTGACACCACCACTTCAAAGAAAAAGAAATAAATCCTCTTCATCACAGTCTAGATCTGCATCATCAATGCTCTAATCTCCTTCACCTGAATATTCCCAACCACCCCCTATTTTGAATATTCACACACTCCACTTCACTCCATTCTCATGTTTTAATTGTGTTAATTGTTGATTTTTTTTTTAACTATTTGTCATAATGATAAGCATAACTTAAAATGGTAGTCAGCGGTGGTGTACTGTTATAATGCGAGTGAGATATTAAAAAATAAAGGTAGGCCTTAAATTTATGTTCATTTAGTCATTATGAGCTAGTTTAAACCTTTAGTTTTATGTCTATTTGAATATCATCTGATAGCTTTTATTCTAATAAATTATAATATCTTGGACATATAATAGACATTAAAACCTTTTTCCCTTGAAAATATATATTCCTTTCGGGTACAAATGAAAAATTCGTAGGAAAGATAATGAAATCATTATTAAATGTGATATGTGTCAAATCTTAGATATAAACTTAGAAATTAATATATCGTAATATTATTCAAATAAAATATTATATACAAGAAAATTATTAATTAAAATATTTTCATATATTAATTAAATATGATAGATTGTATTGAAATATAATAAAAATAATATATAAATTATTTCAATTTTAATCGAAACAATATTTTATTGAAAGTAAATTCAATAATACAATAATTTATTTAAATTTAATTGTATAATTTAAAAACAATCTATATTAATTGATTCATAACATTCATAAAAAAAATTGTCATTTTTTTAATTTTAATAGTTCATTGAAAACTCCAATACAATTCCAAACTCCTAACACACTAATAATTTTTATTTTGAAATAAAAACATAAATAGCCCTGCATATATTTATTTTCTATAAAAAATAAACTTAACATAAGTATCTCATATAAAACAAGTAAAACCATAAACTATCCACTCTACTATGATACTCTATATAATACCTATTTTATGGGCGCCCTATGCTTATTCTAGCACTACTTTTTATTGTGAGACTATCCGTCAACTTTCTCTTCATTCTCCACTTGCGTACGTTTCAATCAATGTGGAAAGTTTTTGTTTAATGGACTCCACACGATTAAAATAACCATTTTTGAAGTGTGAGAAGATGAAAGGTCTGTAACGCCGCGGATGATCGTCGTCCATTTTTGGGCACCAACTCGCTCAACAAGGCCTTCATCCACTACAACTTTTGACTTACCAATGATCGTCGTCCACAAGTTCGGCAGGAGCCCAAATTTGTTTTTCATCTGGAAACTGCACAAAATAGGGCACCAATATGCGATTCCTCCACCCTTTCTAAACTACCCGATGCTCTGAGCTGCGTTACCTTCCGTTGCTCCATGTCTGCTTGTATATACAAATTTAGAAATATATTTTTACACCTGGAGAATGTCGGCAACATTGACAACAAATGAATGAGCCAAGGGTTTAACATTGAGCCACGTCCCTTGCTTTGATTGATCTCCTCCTCCAGAGATTTTCCATTACAAAAATAATGTTCGCACATCCTTTATTAATATCTACTTTCCAGTAGTGTTGGCACATCCTTTACTAATGTAGTTTTTGTATATAAGTATTATTTTTCTTCATAATAATAAATTATGAAGAAATTTTATAATAAATTTAATTTTGAAAAAAAAGAATAATCAAATTAAATGTTTAAATTTAAATCTGTAAAATTTATTTAAATTTTATAAAATTAATATTAAATTTAAATGGAGTGTGAAAATATCTTTTTTATTTTAAAAAAATAAATATTAATATTATAATTACTTATTATCTATTTCTTAATTAATTTAAGATATTAATCTTTAATTTTTTATGTTTGACTTTACATATATTACATAGACAAAAATTTTATTGTTCTTGTTATCTTTATCCTTTTTGTGCCATTCAAAGCCTTATCTCTTTTTATAATATTTTTAAAAATATAAGAAAAATCTTGGATATTATATGTTTAATAATATACTTTTAAGAGGTGTTTTTTTTTTCAATTAATAATTTCTAAAAAATTATTAAAATATTAGATTAGTCATATAAAATCCTCCCCTCTCTGTGTGCCCCTACTCCTACCTTCATCCCATAGCCTCTCTTAATATTAACATCATTAAATGAAGAATGTTCGATAACTTAGGATGCTTCCCTTATTAAATGTTTCAATGCAAAGGATTGTAGTAGAAGATCTTAATAAGCATCAAAGTTTCATGTCACACATTCATATTGAAACTATTCGTAAATATGATAAGGCTCAATAAACCATCGATAAACTCGCATCTACTCTAACATAAAATAATCCGTAAACCATCTAAAACATAGAACTCGATGTTTGTATGTATGTGTACTAGAACATCAACTGATACAAACACTTCTACAAAAATGTATTCGCTAACTTAAAAGTGAGGAGGTATATTATTAAATAAAGTGCAAAGGTGTTTAGAAAGAAATCAAAAGAAATTAAGTGTTAATGTGCCTAATCATGGTCCCATTACTAAGTGACATTTTCGAATCACCAAATACAATACTCTAAAATTGAAAAAGGCATCGTGGTTGTTTAGAAAAAATTGCTAGGATTAATCATTCCCTATGCTCACAACGGCATAGAAATGGACAATTTAAAAAAAATTGTGATTTTTGAAATATAAATTAAAATAATTAAATATTAATAAATCAAATTATTAAAATAATTATTTATTATGTGTTTTTTCAAACTAGTTCATATATTTTAAATATAAATAATTACAAATGTTGATAGGTATTAATTTTGAAGTTTTTTTTTAATAGATTTTTCACATATTATTTAAATTTAAATTTTATTTTTATTTATTTTTTAACAAGATTTTGAAGAGTTTTCTTCATCTTATATTTTTGATAAGATATTTTTTTAAGGATATTTTTTTAAAATTAATTATTTCTAGAAAAAAATATAAAATTTTAAATTTATATATGAAAAATATTTTATTAAAAATTAATGAAATTTTTGTTAAAAAAATTCGTAAAGTTCTCATGTTTGAAAAACTATTCTCATATAAGTAAAACCCTCTATATTTTTATTTAAAAATTTCCAATCATATTTGTGTTTCATATTATATGAAATTAGAAACTTATAATAATTTCTATTTATTTAACAAAAACCCTTATGCATATTCCTAATTAGTGTAGCTTGGGAACATTCAAAATTATACACTTGAAACCGAGAACTTATAACTTATTTCTAAATATTTCACCACCTTATGATAGATATTTCTTTAAATCATCAATACACAACCACCTTTAATATTACGTGACTCATAGATTAGATACCAACATAAATAATGTGGCATAATACTTGACAACATAAGCTAGGCCCTCAAAGAGACCTTCCATGTTTAGGATCTCTCGCGTGTGAATGGGACTCATTCCATCCAATATGTTAACATATAAGGTCAATAATATTACAAAGTAAAAAAATTAAAATTCAAACATTATATACCTCATACATGAACAAATGCATTTTAAATAGAAGGAACATGTGGTAATAAAAAATTGGAAGTTGTTAGGATACTCAAGTGTTTCCCATGTTAAGGGATATAGTGCTAAGGTTAGAACAACAATACTTATGTTGGGTCCACTAATATATGTGCGCATCACCATCATCATCATTAAAAAAAACAACATTAGTTCCTCTAGGAGAAAATAAACGTTCGTACTAAAAAATGCAAAGTATTGGGTGTACTTCTCAAGTACACTTGCATTATCTAGATTATGCTCAATAATTACCAATTCCACCTAGCCATATGAAATCCTCTCTCTCTCTCTCTCTATATATATATATATATACACACACACACACACACACACACACACACACACACATATATAAAGAGAGAGGGGATTTCATATGTCTAGGTGGAATTGGTAATTAATTAGCATTATCTAGATAATGCAAGTATAGATGTGAAGTAAAATCTTGACTTTCATATACATATATATATATATATATATATATATATATATATATATATATATATATATATATATATATATATATATATATATATATATATATATAACAAGTGAAATACAAGATTTTATAATAACATCTTTAAAAATATAGAATAAACATAAATATGAAAAAAAAAGCCAAATCAAATATCTAAATGGGTAAGGTCATGATGGATGATCCTAGTGAAGATTGAACACTCATGTCACATGTTCATATAGACATATGTCACATATATAGTTCTAAAAAATAATCCATTGCCTAAATTGCATCTAGTTTAACAAAAAATCATTCTCAAGACAACCTAGGTGTAGATGATAAGGTTTCCATATCACAATATTTTCCTTTAATAGGTATAAATCCCGTTAAGAAAGATATTTATGCAATCTTTCCCTACATAGAGACCATGAATATGATACAATTCCACCAATTAGGGTTGTGCCCCCATCTATGAAGGGCTGGGTACCATAGTGAAATTAATTATATAATATTTTTAAAACCCCACATCTATAAGAATGTTTCACAAGTTAACCCTCTAAATACATGTTCCACTATAAATCAATATGAGTTAAGGTAAATGTAGGACAACTACATTTAGCCTTGATTTTCATCATCACACAATACTCTATTCATTTTTTATAGGGAAAAATGAAAAATAAGTGAGCAATCACCAACATCATATAAAGTAAATGAACTAATCAGTATACATAAATATATATGTAAGTAGGGAGTCATTTTAGTGAGTATATTCTCAATTATAAAATTCCTACAACATCTCCTTTCACACCTTAAGCATCACCTCAATAGTATATCCTAATAAATAATCTCATCGACACACTTAATATAGAAAGAATCACATACATACCATGGATAGGTAGGTGTAATGTCCTCCACACTTCCTAAAGTGTAACAATAATCTCTCATGCCTTAAGATGCATAGAAATTTTTTAACAATATCCAAAACAGACTTAATTGATAAAGAAGTTATAAAAAATGAGTCAATAGCCATAATACACAAAAGTGGTTAGAACGTCCAAGACCAATGCCATTTACACATTCCGAGTAATAACCCCCTAACCCTAGATTAAATATATCAATCCATTATATGACATGGTGTAACTCCCACACATGAATGAATATTTAAAAAAATAACATAAAAAATCCTTAATATCATTATAAAATAGTCCAAAAGAGATAATATCAAAGTGAAAAACAAGTTATAAACATAGAAAAAATAACATCGGCACATTTTAAAATGAAAATATATTTTCCTCAAGTAATGTCTAATCAGATAAACACAATGATGTGTGGATAAATCCATCATGGGGTTGAACTATATAAACACTAATAAAATATGCTCAGTGGTCATAGGATAATGTTAGACATAGCCATATAATAAACTAAAAAAAATTTAAAAAAAATTTGGAATAGATTATTCATATCCTAACCATCACTAATCTACATATATAATCCAAACATATAAATAAAATTTATATATAATATCCTCTCTCTCTCTCTCTCTCTCACACACACACACACACACACACACACACACACACACCCAATTCTAACAATACTATATGGATAATGTTCCATATCCAAGGGTGCTTCCCTAATATAACATTTTAGTGTAAAGGGTTGCAACATGATATCTTAAAAAACATTAAATTATCATGTCACATAGTTATATTGGAACTATTAAAAAATATGATAATGATAAAAAATCAATCAATAGACTCCCATCTACTCTAACATAAAATCATCCTCAAGACATGTTAGGTATAGAATATCATGCCTCCATCTTTATAAATGTATTTTAAATTTTCCATGAATTATACTTTACTATAATATATCGTCAGAATGGGTCCTAATCATCCCCTAGTGCTAGTTTTTATGGGGCCTATAGTCGGTTATCACCCAACATGGTTTGGAGCAGTGCCCTTAATTTTTTTGAATGTTATTTGTATATAATTAGGTAGTTTTAGTCCATGGTTTATATAATTTATGGTTTGGGTACCTATGGTATTGTAGTACCATTTTGATAGTTATCCACTGATGTGCCTATATATACTCAAAGATATAATAGTGAAAAACACAAATTATTAATGCATTATTGATCTAGAAACATGGTTTATCTCTTAAATATATCAAATAGTTTTTAAAAATGGATACTAAAAATCTCAATTCCTCAATTGAAATATAATTGGATGAAAAATTCTTAATATATTAATTAAATAAAAATATGACATGAATTTTTAAAATATAATAAGTCATTTTTTAAAATTTAATAAAAAGAAAATAAATTTTAAATCTGAATGTGAATTGTCTGAACAATTCTAAATTTAAGTATTTTTAAAACTCAAACAACTCTATTGCTTAGTTAAATCATTCCATTCATATTTTTATCTCTTGAAATAGTCTCTTTTCTAATTTCCCATAATAAAATTCCAAATATCAATGAAGAATATAAAAATGGTATCTACTGATGGAATAATGAAAAACGAAGAAAAATAGAGACAAGAGATTGTTTACAGTGTTCACCAATTGGCTAAACCATTCCACTATAAACATGATGTAGATATAGTATTTAAAACTTACATCCCTATATCATTTAAGAAAACTTGCAGCTCTGTAGAATATGAAGAACTTGTATGTAGCACAAAAATGTTCTTCTCTTCAACCAAATGAATATTTTTAATTTCTTATAGCTCTCCTAAATGGGATAATTAATTCTATCAACAAGTGGAAAAAAATACTCTTAAAAGATTTATAAAATTATTTTGGCTTTAAAAATATCTCTAATTTATACAAGCTGAGAAAGACATAAGAATACTCTCAAAGGATTTATAAAATATATTTGGCTTTAAAAGTATTTGTAATTTATACAGGCCTAGAAAAACTCAAGAATAGAGAAAATAAAACATAAACAATTCACTAAATTAAATAATTTATGTTCTTCAAACAACATAGATCGTCATCTATATAAATCATCCATGCTTTAAAATCCTGATATAATTTCTTCTATTTTAAAAAAAATCTTGTGTCCTTCATAATAAAATTCCTAATTATATAAAAAAGACATATAGCCAATGCTGGCTAACAATTCTATTCTACCCTGACGTATGGTTAAACTTTGTTATAAGTGTTGTATGTAAATTTAATTAAAGGAATAAATCATATATTAATAGGGAGGTTCCAATGAATTTTTTTTTTTTTAATAAAATTCTTATCAAAAATAAAAACCAATGCATCTCATCCATTTAACTTTCCATGTCCATCAAAGTACAAGTGGTAGACCCACGTGGAGAAAAAAGAGGGTAAGGATGCATGTTAAGAGTTTAGTGCCAATGTAAAGATATGAGGATAATTAAATTTGGATCTTTAGTTTTAGAAACATATCACATGTAATTCACCCCCATCCAAAGTGAAATGGATGTTTCATGTGGAAAAAGTAAAAGTGGGATGAATTACATGAAATAAAGTTTTTTTTGGGCTTAGTTTAAAAGCATATCCAATAGTTATTTAAAAATCATGAATAAATAGGATATTAAGTTGGAATTTGAAATAGAAGATATTAAATTAAATTTTGATTTAATTTGAAAACATATTCTATGGTTACTTATAAACATAACAAAATAGGATATTAGTAATATTTTAAAGTTGGAGGAATTGTGTTGAGAATAATTGGATATGTGGAAGGAATAAATAAAAATATATATTATAATATCTCAGTATCATTAATAAAATTATATGGAAAAGTTGGTAACACTGGATGTATAATGGTTATGGGATAATCTGGTTAAAACGCTGGTTTGGTCCCTCATCTACAACACAACACCCATTAGCAAAATAATAAATTAATTTTAATATAAAAATTAATTGTATCAACTATTTATATCTTTTCCATGTTTTGGTTTTCTATTATGACACTTGTCCTTTCCACATTTTTTTGAACCATAAGAAAAATCCTCTATTAAATGGTTTAGTCAATACAATTAATGAGTTACACTATTAGGTTTTTCATTTGAAAATGTTTTCCCTGGTGAAATCATGTCTACTATGAAATATTATGTATATTCCATTTCTCTTAAGTTATTAATTGAGAGATTATGTTAGTATTAATTATCTTATTTCTATTTTATTATATCTATTTTTCTCTTCACTTCATATCACAATATATTCCTATAAGAGGTTAATTAACTCACAAAACAGAGTGATGTTATTTATCCTTGCTCAACTGCTACAACTATGAACACTTATCACTTTGTAATGTTATTTTCCCATATAATAAGAGTGGGGTGCCACAAGGAAGTGAATTATTACAATGTGTTGAAATTCCCACACCTTTAATAATGTGTCAAAAATAAACCCTATAAATATTTGCTCCATTATGAATCAATACGTGTAAAGACAAATTTGGAGCAATAAACAATTACAGTAGTTATAGACTTTCGTATGCTTCTCTATTCCTTTATAATTTTGTGGAAACCACAAAGAATTCATAATTCACCAATGTCATCCCCAATAAATGTACTAATTAGTATGGAAAAATGTTTTCATAAGTGAGTAGTAGTCCTAGTCAATATATGCTCAATAACAAAATTTTAACCCTATTTCTTTCCTTATTTGGAAAATCACATCAATAATATATCCTAGAAAATCATAACTACGACTCACTTAGTCTTACAATAACCACATCAATAACATGGAAATGCAATTATAATATCCTCCATATACACTTAATAGTAAAAACCATCCACCATGTGTAAAACTAGAAAAAGAAAGTGTCACAGCGTTATCTCTTAGTTAAGGTGATTAAGAAAGATAAATAAGTATCCATAATACCCAATCAATTAGGATGTTAGAGACCAACAACCTATATATTAATTCTTAGTTGGTGGGTTTTATCTCTAGCTATCATATAGATATATAATATATGTAATGGCACAACTCCTATACATGAACGAATATATGCTACGAAATATATAAAATCATGAATAAGATTATAAAAAAAACAAAACGTCCAATTTTAAATTAATAAACATACATTTAATGTACATAAGAAATAATCAAGGAACATTTAATCAAGACTATATTAGCACCTAAACTATGGTATAGTAGGACATACATGATTATATTAAGATAAATTTATTGTGGGTCCAAACAATATCAACCTCATGAAGGAAATCTAATCAATCATAAGATAGAATTGGAAGTTGTCCAATATAAACTAAGAAAACTTAAAAATAAGTAGAAAAACTAAAACTAACAATGTGAATATTTCCTCTTAACTAATATTAATGAAATAATATATGCAATCAAATAAATTATGTTTAATATATCTCTTAAAGGCCATAAAAAAAATATATTGAATGAACAATTCAATCAATTAAAAAAACACCAAAATAAAACTAATAATTACAAACGATAATAAAAATTACCTGTATTTTAAGCAACATATTAAGCCTCCTAGCTTAATGTTATAAATCTATCCTCAAACTTAACCTAACAGAGATAATGGTAACCCTATATAGTTATATGAATAAAATTTAGACCTTCATTACAAATCAGAAAAAAAACCATATATATTTTGTATCATTTATTGTAATGATTTGTGTTTGTTGCAAATTTTAAGCATCGATTATTAGTTATAAAATAGTTTCAATCTTGTCCCATGATTTATAAGTGGGTGGGATAAAAACCTTGATTCCTTTTAAAATACCATGAAAATAAACCGATACAAACACTTCTTTAAAAAATCATTGCGATAAATAAAAAGTGTGTGCAAAGGTCTTTAGAAATTGGTCAAATGAAAAATAACTTACAATGTGCATATTCTTGATCCCATTACTAAGGGACATTTTTGAATCACCAAATACATTACTCTAATACATAAAAAGGCATTGGGCTGTTTAGAACAACTACCAATATTAATCGTTCCCTATGGTCACAAAGGCAAAAGGGGGGTAATTTATTTTTAAAAAATATTTTTTTGAAAACAAAAGTTGAAATAATTAAATATTAGTAAATAAAATTAATAAAATAATTATTTATTATTTATGTTATTTAATTAGTTTAGAAATTATATATATAAATATTTAAAATTGTTAAGAGGTATTAATTTGGAGGGTTTATTTATTTATTTATTTCTTACATAGTAGTCAAATTAAAATTTTATTATTTTTTCAACATTTTAAATAATATGATGTTATAAGATTTTTTTAGGAAATTTAATATCCTTATTTAATCTTATGCTCATGATAATACTTTTTTTTTTTTTTTAAAAATTTAGAAAAAAAAAAAAAAAAGAATTTTAGACGTTCTAGTGAACAACTTTTTTAAAAAAACCACTAAGTTTTCAATAAAATTGTTAATAAAGTTGCTAAATCTGAAAAAATATTTTTATATGAGTATAAAAATCTATGTTTTTCTTTAACATAATCCTACCATACATATGTTTTATATTTTACAAAATAAACATATTTACATACAGTTAAACATTTTTAATAAATTTTATTTCTTTAACAAAAACCCTTACCCCAATTCTTAATTAGCATAGCTTGAGAACTTTGGAAATTACCCTTAATAGTTTTCAAGAGCTCCATACTTAAAACTAGGTCTTGGAATCTATTTTGAAACATTTCACCACCTTATCATATTTATGCTCAAGATCAGCAATTGATAATCACTCCTAAAATTACACGACTCATAAATTAGATAGTGACTTAAATAATATTGTATAATATTCGACAACAAAAGCTGTGTCCTCAAATAGACATTTCATATTTAAGAACTCCCTAGTGAGAATGGGACTCATGCCATCCAATATATTAATCCATAATGTAAACATTATTAATAAGCAAAAAACAAAAAATCAAACATTACATACCTCACACATAAACAAAAACATTTCAAATAGAAGTAACCCATGATAGTTAAAATTGGGAAAATAATAGGATGCTCGAATGTTTATCGTATAAGGGGATCTAGTATTAATCCCAGAACAAAAATATTTATGTTGGGTCCATTGCCCAAAAAAAGGCACATCACTAAATATGGGGCATGACGACCAACATCATCAACACCAACTGAATTAGTTTCTCTACAATAAAATAAAAGTTGTAATAAAAAAATATAATGTATTGGATGTACTTATTATTTATACTTGCATTATTAAGACCATGGTCAAGCATCTAAAATTCTCATTCTCTCTCTTTATATATAATATTAATAAGTGAAACAGAATATTTTATAATAATGTCCTAAAAAATATACAATAAACTTAATTTTGAATAGAAATAATTTAAATAAATATGTAAATTTAAACATATAAAATTTATAAAATTAATAAATAATTTATATGGATTTGAAAATATTTTGTTTTTAATTTAAAAAAAATTTAAATATTAATAAATAAATAATAACATAGTAGTTATTTATTATCTATGTTTCTTAAATAATTTAAATATCAATCTTAAATTTATTATGTTGTAATTTGAATATATCACCTAAATAAAAACTTTATGTTCTTTATAATCTTTATTTTTATTGTGCCCTTCAAAATCGTATCCTTTTTTAATTTTTTTTAAAAAAGATAAAATAAATATCTAATATTGTGTGCCTAATATGGTATCTTTAAGGGGATATTTTTTCCATTTGCATATTTTTAAATAAATTTACAATATATTAGATTAGTTATATGGAGTCCCTCCCCAGCACCGCCCCCCTCCCCCCGTCTCTATTAGATTAGTTATATGGAGTCCTTCCCCAGCCCTCTCTCTCTCTCTCTCTCTCTCTCTCTCTCTCTCACTCACACACACACACACACACACACACACACACACACAATATTAGAATTTATAAATGGAGAACACTCCTTATCCTATGGTGCTTCCCAAATAGAATATTTCAGTGCAAAGGGTTATAGTAGAATATTCTAATGAGCACAAAACTGTCAATTCACACACTCATATTAGAACTATTTGCAAATATGATAATGATCAATAATCCATCGATAGATCTGCATCTACTTTAACATTAGAACATCCTCAAGCCACCTTAGGTATAGAAGATAATGTCACCATGTTGTAAACATGTTTTTTTATTTTCTATGATTTGCACTTTACTACACTATAAAGCTGAAATGTGTCATAATTAGCACCTAGTACTAGATATATAGGGGTGTACAAGTGGGTACCAACAATTGTGTTCAAATTAGTGACCTATTTTTTTGGGATGTTATTTGTATATATTCATGTGGTTATCTCCAATGGTTTATACACCCCATGGTTTTCAAATATATGGTATTGCAATATCATTTTGATAGTTATTCACTGATATGTCTATATATATTATTACATACAATAGGAAAAAGACAAAAATTGTAATGAATTATTGTATGGTATGATACATGAGTTTTTGGCACTTGTATTTGGTTTGCAAACATCAGCGACTACATAGATGTAGGTATATTTTCTATAAATGTCATTTTAAATTTATGTTATATTTGTAAATTTAATTTAATTAAAAATTAATTTACATACAAATTGAATAATATATATGTCGTTTACAAAATACTTGTTATTCTTAACCATTGCACATTGCATGGTGATTACACTTCCATGATTCTTGGTTTACCTTGTATTTTTATGATATGCACATTGAAATATGTTGTTATATATATCTTGGTTTACATTGAGAAAAAATTTCCATATATATCTTTGATACTTTATATAAAAGTAAATAAGACCTTGTTTACATGAACAACTGATGGATCACGTAGACAGTCCTCCTTTTCTACTAGTCGAGACAAATATAAGCATTGTTATTTTAATGTCATCTCCACAAGTACTGACAAATGTATATATTAGCTTGTAATTTTAAATTGTAAAAATAGACAAGTTTTTTAGTAATTATTTTACATACATGGGTTAAATATAACTTATGTGAATGTATTGTGTATGTAGGGTTATTTTATGACATCTAATAATCCAAGTCAAATTATTAGTGGGGAAACTTCTCATGTTTCTCTCATATTTTAGATTCCCATTCAAAAAAATAAGCCTACCACTGACTTGTTTTAGCATCAAAAATAGATTGACCAGGACCATGAGCTTGCAATAAGTGCAAGTTTCAATGATTTTTTGTTGTAATTTAAAAATAATTTATTAACAAATGGTTGAATTTATTTTATGTTAATTTTGTAGTAACAAATGTATTTGAATATGTTTAACTCTAAGCAAGTTATGAACATAAGACCCAAAATAAAACCTTGGATCAATCGAAGGCATTAGGGGGATCTCCAAGGCATTAAGATGGAGGTGAAAGTTAGAGTGCATGCATTGTATTTATATAAGTGTGTTTGATTTTTTAATCACTTGAGAAGTCACATCATTGTAAAAACGGATACCAGGAGATGATAAGTTTATGTTATAATGATTCACCCAACAACATTCAGACTGTTTTCAATGAATACATAAGGTGACGCTAAGGAATCCTTTTTCTTCTCTTTCTAGTGATCCATATTAAGAACATAGTGCATCCATTTTGTGAATTAAAAATTTTTCTATCATATTCCACCTTTGGAAATTTCCATTTGAACTTTCACCATAACATAACCTCCTTCTCTAATATGATACCTTACATAATATGTCCATTTATTAGAATTTTTGTGGTGAAAATTAATTTATGGAACCAATTCCATACTTGTTTTGATAGTCATAATAAATTTTGAAGTTGTCATCCCTGTGTTATTCTGAATTTTATGTTTTCTTCTACTTGCTTCCTTTCTATTCACATATACTTCTTGTGGGCTACATGTTTAGATAATATTATTTATGTAGTAAACATTCATTCATTTAATATTTTTATTCAATTATGTTTTCTTCTAGCCACCCACAGTCATATTAATAGAAATAGTATTTACACAGTCCATGTTGAGTGTATAGAGTTCTTCTAGAAATAACTATGTGAATTTTTTGGGATCAACATTTTGGTTTACACTCTGTGAAACTTTATAGTAATTTCTTACCATCCTCATCCTATTTAGAGACACTTTTGTATCATTTTAATTTATACCCAAGAAATTGACCATTGTGGATGAATTTGACTTGGATCCTACTCTTACCTATTCATATTTTCAACATGTATTATGAAGCCTTATTTCAATTTAGCTAGCTATTGTGTATTTGTCTAGTTTAACTTCTTAAGAGCAAAAATGTTTCAATTATTTATTCATGAATAATGCAAGAAAATTTATATAATATAGAATTAGTTCAAAAACTGTAATGATTTGGTAACTAACCAATAATAATTATAAACTAATAACTAACAACAGAATAAACAATGTAATCATTAAATAACTATTCTAACATTCACCCTTTTATTACATTGTCTTTACAAATGTACCCCTAAAATAGGTCAAATTTCACCTTGCTAGGTGACTTAGTGAGTATATCTACTATTTGTGAATTTGTTGGGTAGTACTAGAGCTGAATGTGGTCTTTGAAGACTTGTTGTTGAATGTAATGTCACTGTAACTCAATGTGATTACTTCTTTCATGTAAGACTAGATTCTTGACAAACTTGAACACACCTTTATTATCACAGAAAAGGATTGGTTGATGATCTTTAGGAATGTCTATGCCAAAAAAAATGTAACATAACCAAATTGATTTTCAGACAACTCCTCATGTGACATGATATTCTGACTCTATGGATGAGAGAGAAACTACATATTGCTTC
Organism: Torreya grandis; assembly: GCA_037957365.1. NCBI lineage: Eukaryota > Viridiplantae > Streptophyta > Pinopsida > Cupressales > Taxaceae > Torreya > Torreya grandis. The sequence goes on from JARHVA010006431.1 coordinate 700,627, forward strand.
TTAGTAATCCATGAAAATGGTCCATATTTGAGGTGAAATATATATCCTAAAGTTAATTTCCTATCATCAACTAATCTAACCTAGTCTGAGTTTTTTTAACCTTGTAAGAAGAAATGTAATTTATTCTATTATTTTAGACCATAATCTACTAGCCGCTCTATGGCTAACCTATCAATCTGATTGTGACTTATTTACAATGCCCCACCTTAAGCCACATTTGTAGTTGCTTGGGGTTTCTAGCATGGCTCCGATACAACATGTTGAGATACAACTCATATGGACCAACTAGGACTCAATCCTAGCACATTCCTTTTGATATTGGAATGTTCTGCCAACTAAGCTACTAGCCCCTCTATGGCCAGCCCATTAGTCTGGGAGTGGTTTATTTCCAATAACTTCAACCATGTGACTTTTGGTTCACATAATGATAATTATCAATTATCAATTTAAATAGAGTTCTTTTTATTTATTTTTATTAAATTTCCTTTTTATTCTTGTGGCCATAAAGTGTCTTCATATTACTACTGCATGGACATATGAAAACTATTTCACACCAACCAAATTGTATTTTATTTTATTTATTTTTCCCAAGCCTAAGGTTTGAAGTGTCCACGTGGGTAATGAACCAGACAATCCAACTGCATAGAGGGTAACTGACATCACCAATGCCATTACAAAGATCTATGACCGTCCATGGTTTTCCACTATCAAAGCTCTTTCTTTTATTACGTCTAATTAGATAAGCATCAAATAAATTTAATATAAATCCTTACCACCTCATCTCATTGTTGATATGTAAATAATATTGGAACCCATTTAGAAACCCATTTTTCCTACACATTAATTAAACTCATGACAATAACTCTATGGTATGAGAAGATATAAGTAAAATAAAAATAAACAATACATATTTATTTCAAATATATTCATCTATCTCTTTTCATGTGATCCAATATGAAATAGTCAAATGGTATATGAATCGAATAATGAACCTAATCATATATAATATCTTAAACAATATTTAAAACCATGATTAATACTTGACCATAGAATTAAGCCAAGGTGAGGCTAAGTAGGGTGTTAAACGTATTTCTCATTAGTTTTTTTCAAATGTTTTTAGTGATATACCTTGACATGTCCCATAAGATTAATATATTATATTGTGATGATGTTTTATAAATCACGGTTAATGTTGGATCAATATGCATGTCGATTGACTCATATATTAAGTACTTAAGAGGGTAAAGTATCGCGGAATATTAGAGTCATTACATCGCTATTTTAGAAGATAAATATATCTATAAATATGTTTTACATTCATTCTTTTCTGGAAATTTTTATGGTTATCCATGTTTTTTATATTAGGAGAGTATCCATATCCTAAAGAGTATATATCAGAGAGATGATATTGCTGGTTGAGACTGTAACTAAGGAGAGAATCATGATTTTCATCGATTTAGACGTGATAATTGGATTTTTTCGTGTCAAAATTATGTTCTCGAGATGTAAGTCAATGACTTGAGATACTATCACGAGAATGGTCCTTCATTAAAGACCATAAATAGGATGTTCGTTCATTAAAATGAGACGATTAGATGTTAAGGGTTTGAGAGTGATATTTAAATACATCGAGGAAGTTCAGCTTGTAAGTATTTGGATACTGATTGTAGATATAACCTGAGATATCACATAAGAGAGTTTTGAATATTTACAGCAAGAGATGACATATTATTCTCATAAATTAAAGGATAGAATAGTTCGATGTTCATCTTTGTAGTCAACATTTTATGATTATTAGATACATGAATGAAATTTTAAGTAAAATTAAATTGAGAGGATTGCAGCTTAATAATTTTGAGATGTGTTTCTTACATTACTTTAGATGGATAGAATATGTTGATAAGCCTTTGGATCATATAGGTGTATGCTATTAAAACATATAAGTAAAATAAAAGATGGAAGATAATAAATAAATATTATAAATATATTCAAATTATGTTAGAAGGTGAATGTTCATAATTTACCTTTGATTATTATTTTTAACAAATGATTATAAATAGTTGCTTTAGGTATTTTATGATTAAATTTATATAAATAAGATAAAATTATAGATATTCAAATTCTATGAAATTAGGGAATAATTATACAAATATAAATAAGAGAAAGATATACATAGATTAATTTTGCTTTATATAGTTCACGTATTTGTCACTATTATCGAAATGAATATAGATTTGATTTATAATAACTCGAATAAAGAAATAAGATTTCAAACCCTATGTGGATATTATCGATGAAGCTGAGACACTTCAAATGACATTATTATATGTGCTTGACTAGCATTAACTCTATAAAGTTCTAAATTTTATAAATCCTCAACTCATTATGCTCTTACATGTAGATACCTCATGTTTGTAAACTCAACCTTAGTTTTGTGTGTTGATCCCTTATTTTCTTCTCCTTTGTTTTTTATCTTAATTACACTTTTGACAAAATATGAGCCTTTAAAAATGGGTTAGTATATTATGATGGGTAGTTTTGACCACTCTCCATTAAGTGACTACTTGTTTTCTAGATTTTGATACTCCAAATACAATTCAATCTGCATGTAATTATCCCATTAGGTGTGTTCATGCCATCGTGGTCATGCTAGAATGCAATGCATTATTTGGATTTGAATACTTGGTCCTATGAAATTTAGCTTTAGGTTTGATACTCTGAGTGGTTTTTAGATGTGTATACCATTATGATAATGTCTCAAGAGAGTGCTAATTTGATTTCCATGAAGTGACCAAGTAACCCATGAGTACAACATTAAGATTGATTTATATTTATAGCTAGGCCTTTGATATTTCATGTTATTATTGACCCATGAAATATTTATAACAAAACCTAATGGATATGTCAAAGTTTTCAAAGAACCCATTTAGTGTTCCTAGACACAACGAGTTGAAGCAAACACCTATAGTGAAATTTTAAATTTGGACTGTTGTCAATACTATCTTTTAGGAGTTAAAAAAAGTGATCTAAACTATTGCAATATTATATTTTTTTTTGATAAGTTATTGCACACACTAAATGTAGGTTGGCCAATATAACAATTGAATAGAAAATTAGGAGAAAGTGCATACAAGAGTCAAATATATATGCAAAATACAAATATACTAAAATGTGTAAAAATTAATATTTATAAATATATAATACCAAATTTAGCTGTCCACATTAATAGATTATATACCCCTTTTTACAAGAATATAAACTATTAAGCTATCTAATTAGATATTATTTATCTTTTACATGTATTATTATATATATATTATCTTATTTTCTTATTGTTAAAATGAATAACTTTCTAACCATACTAAAACATTTCTAAACTTTTAAAAGCCATATTATAATAATGAATATGTTTATTGCTAAAACTTGCCAAAACTCTTTATTTTATCTTTATTAAAAAACATAAATTTAAATTAATATTTTATAAATTTTAAATATTTCCAATAAATACCAAATCATAAAATATAAGAAATATCTACAAAACAATTACAAATGGATATAGAATATTAATGTCATTTAGTACAACATTTCATGCTCCATAATTGGATTCATTAGATCACGGATGAGGATCACATGATTTAATCAATCTATTTCAGTGATAGATATTAAAGTTTGGTTTGAAACATCACTCTTCTAATTTTGTTGAGAGTTTTTTTAAAAATATTTATTATAATGATAAGTATAACTTAAAATTTTAATTAGTGGTGGTGGATTATTATAATCACTGTGAGATATCGATACTTTTCATATAAATTTATTTAATATATCATATTGATAATATTATATATAAAAAAATTATTAATGAAAATAATTTAATATATTAATTAAATATAATAAATTTTGTTAAAATATATAAAATTTAATACATAAACTAATTTATTTTTAATAAAAACAATATTTGTTGAGAGTAAATTCAATAAAAAAATAATTTATTTAAATTTATTTGTATAATTTAAAGACAATCTACATTAACTAATTCATAACATTGATAAAAAGTCATCATTTAGTTTCTAAGATAAGACAATCTTTGATATATTTATTTTCTATAGAAAATAAACTTAGCATAGGTATCTCATTTAAAACAAGTAAAACTCATAAAGTATCCACTCTAAGATAATAACTGTTTTACGGGTGCCCTATGCTTATTCTTATCGCCACATTTTATTGTCAGACTATCGTCAACTTTCTCTTCATTCTCCACTTGCGTACGTTTCAATGAATCTGGAAAGTTTTTGTTTATTAGACTCCACACGATTAAAATAAGCCTGTTTGAAGTGAGAGAGGATAAAAGGCCTGTAACGCCGCGGATGATCGTCGTCCACAAGCTTGACAGGAGCCCAAATTTGTTTTTCATCTGAAAACTGCACAAAATAGGGCACTGATATGCGATTCCTCCACCCTTTGTAAACTACCCGATGCTCAGCGCTGCGGTACCTTCCGTTGCTATCCATTTGATTCAGCTTCTAAAGACAAATTTAGAAATATATTTTCACACGTTGAGAATGTCGGCAACATTGACAACAAATGAATGAGCCAAGGGTTTGACATTGAGCCACGTCCGTTGCTTTGATTGAACCTGAAGCCCCGCTTTGATTTCTTGGTAAAGGATGGTAAAGCACCCAATATCTGTATGAGGAAACAGGATCTCCTTCTCCAGAGATTTTCCATTACAAAAATAGTTGTTTATACGAAAGTTAGCTTTGCGTTTTTCAATATCAGAATGGTAGAAAGTTTTCACATCCAACCCCAGACTGGCAATAATGATTCGTATAATCTTGCGTGCTAGATCCTCCAAAACCAGGCTATATGTTCCAATCGTCTCGATGCCAAACACAATTCAGAAAATAATAAAACACACACTTCAAGTTCAAAGCATTAAGAATTATTGAACATACCAGAGTTTTGGATTTCCTTGATAGGGCCATATCTTATTACACATTTCATGCACAGAAGTTGTTTGAGGCATTTTAAAGAAGGTGAAGCCCTCATCACAAGCTCGACGAGCGTAGCTCACACTCAGGGTAGAGTTGGCAGCCTTTTCTTTAACCTCTGCAGGCATGGCACATAGTTGGCCTATTTGCTCCTCAAGATCTTGCTGCAGATGTGCTGAAACTCCATGGTTTACAATGGAGAAGAATCCCCATTCTTTGCAGGCCTCTCTCACTGTAGCTACCACGGGATGATTGTGTATTTCTTCACCGTCGTGGGAAATTTCTGAAATATCAACGAGTGGGAGATCCACATCATTTTGCAAGGAATGCGGCATGGGGAAGCAGTATAAGAGGCCTATTATTCAAATTCATTCTAGTCATGTTGTTCTTAAATAAATGTAAGATGGACAAGTCGCTTAGACAATCCTCAACTTGCCCGATTTACAAGACAGAGTAATTGCATAAAAATGTAGATTCTTATCATCTACAAGTAAGTTCGACCTTGTTTCGTAAGCAAGTAACAAAGATCTTTTGTTTTTTAAATTTAAAACGTATAATTCTAATTCCTGAATCACCATCGAGCCATGCTCGCCTCTTTCAAGACTTTTAATATTGGACGGCCCATCTACTCATTTGTCTTTTCAAGACTTTGAGCCGTCTATGCATTTACTTCTGAAGTCAGATTGGGTGGCCAATCTATTCAGTCGTCTTTGAAGACTTTGAAATGGCCATATTAGTTTTTGAAGACTTTTAATATCTACTTTTCAGTAGTGTTGGCACATCCTTTATTAATGTAGTTTGTGCATATAAGTATTATTTTTTTTAGATAATAATAAATTATGAGAAAATTTTAGACCAATAAATGAAAGAGAGGATTTTATAATAAATTTAATTATGAAAAAAAAAAAAAAAAATCAAATTAAATGTCTAAATTTAAACATGTAAAATTTATTTAATTTTTATAAAATGAATATTAAATTTAAATGGATTGTGAAAATATTGTCTTTAATTTAAAATAAATAAATATTAATATCATAATTTCTTATTATCTATTTCTTAATTAGTTTAGATATCAATTTTGAATTTTTTATGTTTGACTTTTCATATATTATATAGACAAAAATCTTATCATTCTTGTAACCCTTATCCTTCTTGTGCCATTCAAACTCATATCTCTTTTTAAAATATTTTTAAAAATATAAGAGAAATCTTAAATATTATATACGTAATAATATATTTTTAATAGGTTATTTTTTTTTCAATTAATAATTTTTAAAAAATTATTAAAATATTAGATTAGTCATATAGAATCCTCCCTTTCTCTATGCCCCTCTTCTTGCCTTCATTCCACCCCCTCTCTCTCAATATTAACATCATTAAATGGAGAATGTTCCATATCCAAAGGTGCTTCCCTAGTTAAATGTTTCAGTGCAAAGGGTTTTATGTCATACATTCATATTGGAACTATTCACAAATATGATGAAGACCAATAAACCATCGACAAACTAGAGTCTAATCTAACATAAAATAATCCATAAACCACCCAAAATATAGAGTTCAATGTTTGTATCTGTGTACTAGAAAATAAACAAATATAAACAATTCCTACAAAAATCAATTTGCTAACTTAAAAGTGAGGAAGTGTAATATTAAATAAAGTGCAAAAGTGTTTAGAAATCAATCAAAAGAAAAATAATTGTTCATTTGCCCAATCTTGGTCCCATTATCAAGGGACATTTTCGAATCACCAAATACAATACCCTAAAAATGAAAAAGGAATCATGGTTCTTTAGAAAAAAACTCTAAGATCAATCATTCCCAATGCTCACAAGGGAATAAAAGGGACAATTAAACAAAATTGTGATTTTCGATATAAAAATTAAAATAATTAAATATTAATAAATAAAATTAATAAACTAGTTTATATATTTTATATATAAATAATTAAAAATGTTGAAAAATGAAATTTAAAATTTTTTATTCATTTTTTTTTCATATATCATTTAAATTTAAATTTTATTTTTCTTTCATTCTTTGAATTGATATGGTTATAAAAAATTTAAGAGTTTTTTCACTCATATACTCTTGATAAGATCTTTTTTAAGGATTATTTTTTTCAAATTATTTATTTTTAGAAAAAATTACAAAATTCAAAATTTCAAATTTACCAATGAACAATATTTTATTAAAAAATTATCAAATTTTAAATAAAATTTTTCATAAAGCTCTCATGTTTGAAAAACTAGTCTCATATAAGTAGAAAACTCTATGTTTTCCTTTAAAAAATTTCTATCATATTTTAAAAAAATAAACATATTCTCATGAAATTAGAAACTTATAATAAATTTTATCTCTTTAACAAAAACCCTTATCCAAATGCGTAATTAGTGGAGCTTGGAAATTTTAGAAATTATAAAATTGAAACTAGGTCCTTACAACTTATTTCTAAATCTTTCACCATCTTATCATAGATATGTATCTAAATCATCAATACATAATCATTTTTAAAATTACGTGACTCATAGATTAGATAATAACATAAATAATGTTGCATAATACTTGACAACATAAGCTAGGTCCTCAAAGAGACCTTCCGTGTTGAGGATATCTCTAGTGAGAATAGGAATCGTGCCATCCAATACATTAATGCAAAAGGTCGACACCATTAAGAAGTGAAAAAATATAAAATTCAAAAATTATATACCTCATACATGAACAACGGCATTTTAAATAGATGGAACATGTGGTAATAAAAACTTGGAACTTTCTACTATACTCAATTGTTTTCCATGTAAATGGGTATAGTGCTAATGCTAGAACAAAAATACTTATGTTGGGTCCACTGTTAGAGATAGGCACATCAAAACATATATATATATATATATATATATATATCTTTGTGTGTGTGTGTGTGTGTGTGTGTGTGTGTGTGTGTGTGTGTGTGTGTGTGTGTGTTGTGATGTGCCTATCTCTAACAGTGGACCCAACATAAGTATTGTTATTCTAACATTAGCACTAGAGAGAGAGAGAGAGAGAGAGAGAGAGAGAGAGAGAGAGAGAGAGAGAGAGAGAGAGAGAGAGAGAGAGAGAGAGAGAGAGAGAGAGAGAGAGAGAGAGAGAGAGGATTTCATATGGATAGGTAGAATTGGTAATTACTGAGCATTATCTAGATATGTGTAATATCCTCCACACTTCCTAAAGTGTAAAAATAATATCACAGGTTTTAGTATGGAGAGAAAGTTTTTCACAATATCCAAATCATAGTCAATTGATAAAGAATTTATAAAGATGAGTGAATATCCATAATACACAAAAGTGGATAGAACATCCAAGACTAGTGGCCTTTACACATTCCTAGTCATAATCCCCTAACCCTATATTTAATATAGCTGTCCATAATATGCCATGGTGTAATTCCCACACATGAATGAATATTGACAACCATAACATACAAAATACTTAATATCATTATACAACAATCCAAAAGAGAGATGATTTTAAAGTAATGAACAAGTTATAAACACATAAGAAATAGCTTGGCTAAATTTTAAAATGATAATATAGATTCCTCTAGTAATGTCTAATTAGACAAACACAATGATGTGTGGACAAACCCATCATAGGGTTGAATAGTATCAACATTAATAAAATATGCTCACTAGTCATTTGAAAATATTAGACATAACCGTATAATAAACTACAATAAACTTAAAATGAAAAAAATTCAAAACTTAAATTGGAATAGCTTGTTCATATCCTAACCATCACTAATCTAAAGGGTTGCAACATAATGGTTATGGATGATATTGTAATGGATAATTTTTTCCCTATAGTATTGTTAGTATTGTGTGTGTGTGTGTGTGTGTGTGTGTGTGTGTGTGTGTGTGTGTGTGTGTGTGATGATTTTTTGTGATGGATAATCAATACTATATGGATAGCAATATGTGTGTGTGTTTTGATTTTAGTATTGATAGAATAACCAATACTATATGGATAACAATACTTTATGTGTGTATTGTAATGGATGACAATTTTAGTGTAAAGGGTTGCAACATAAGATCCTAAAATGCATTAAATTATCATGTCACACACTCATATTAGAACTATTCACAAATATGATAATGATCAATAAGCCATCAATAAAATCCCATCTAATCTAATATAAAATCATCCTCGGGATACATTAGGTATAGAATATCATGTCTCCATGTTTATAAATGTATTTTACTCTTTCCATGATTTATAATTTAGAACAATATAGATTCAAAATGGGTCCTAATCATCCCCTAGTGCTAGTTGTTATGGGGCCTACAGTTAGGTATCACCCAACATGGTTTGGAGTACCACCCTTAATTTATTTGGATATTATTTTTATATATTTTGGTGGTTTTAGTCTATGGTTTGTATACTTTATGGTTTTCATACCTATGTTATTATACTTCCATTTTGATAGTTATCCATTGATGTGCCTATATATAGTCATAGATATAATAGGAAAAAAACATAATTTAGTAATGCATTATTGATCTAGAAATTGGGTTTATCTTTTAAATATATAGAGTAGTTTTAAAAAATGGATACTAAAAATCTCAATTCCTCAAATGAAATATAATTGGAAGTGGAATTCTCAATTTAATAACTAAATAAAAATAAGACATGGATTTTAAAAATATAATAATTCATTTTCTAAAATGTAACTAAAAAGAATTAAATTTTAAATCTAAATGTGAATTATCTAAAAAATGTTGAATATGATTGTTTTGAAAACTCATACAACTCTATTGCTTAGCTAAATCTTTCCATTCATATTTTTATCTCGTTAAATATTCTCTTACCCAATTTTCCATAATCAAATTCCAAATATCAATGAATAATTCGAAAATGAAATATACTAATGGAATAATGAAAAACTGAGTTAAATAGAGACAAGAGATTGTTTTCCAGGTTCACCAATTGACTACGTCTCTAGGTTCATTAAAAAAATTCTATTATAAACAAGATATAAATATAGTATTTAAAACTTACATTGTTGTATGGCTTAAGAAAACTTGCAGCTCTATAGAATATGAAGAACTTGTCTGTAGCAAAAAAATGTTCTTCTCTTTAACCTAATGAATATGTGCAATTTCTTATAGCTCTCCTAAATGAGCTAATTAATTCTCTCAATAAGAGGAAACAAATACTATCAAAAGATTTATAAAATATCCTTACCTTTACAAATATTTTTAATTTATACAAGCTGAGAAACACTTAGGAATAGACAAAACAAAACATTGTCAATTCATTGAATTAAATAACCCGTGTTCTTAAAAAATAATAGGCCTTGATCTATATGGACCATTGATGCTTTAAAATCCAGGTATATTCCTTCTCTGTAAAAAATAATAAACCTATGTCATTCTCTATTGGCTTTTATCTCTCTGTAAGCCACTCTAGAATAATAAAAATCCTCAATATATAAGAATTGACATATAGTCAATGTTGGCTAACAATTCTATTCTATCCTGAAGTATGGTTAAGCTCTACAATAAGTATTGCATGTGAATTTAATTAAAGGAATAAATACCATATTAATATGGAGGTTCCAATGCCATGATTTATTTAATAAAGTGATTATAAAAAAAAACCAATGCATATCATCCATTTATCTTGTCAGGTCCATCAAAGTGAAAGTGGAAGACCCATGTGGAAAAAAAGTTGGGTAAGGCTACGTGTTAAGAGTTTAGTGACAAAGTAAAGATTGAGGATAATTAATTTCATTCACTTTGATTCAAAGTGAAATGGATGTTCCATGTGCAAAAAGTAAAAGTGGGGTGAATTACATGGAATAAAGTTTGTTTGGGATTATTTTAAAAGCATATTTGATGGTTATTTAAGAACCATGAATAAATAGGGTACTCAGTTGGGATTTCAAATGGAGGATATTAAATTAAATTTAGATTTATTTTGAAAACATATCCCATGGTTATTTATAACCATAATAAAATAGGATATTAGTAATATTTTTAAAATTGAGGAATTATGGTGGGAACAATTGGATATGTGGAAGAAATAAATAACAAAATATGTTGAAATATCTCAGTGGCATTAATATGATTATATGGAAAAGTTGGTAACACTGGATGTCTAATGGTTATGTGGTAATGTGGTTTAATGGTAGCTTTGGTCCTCCATTTGCAACACAACACCCATTAGCAATATAATAAAATAATTCTAATATAAAAAGTAATTGTATCAACTCTTTATATTTTTGCCACATTTCAATTTTCCATTATGACACTTTTCCTTTCCACATTTTTTTGATCCATAAAAAAATCCTCCAGATCACTTATCGTATGGTAAATGGTTAAGTCAATACAATTAACGAGTTACACTATTAGGGTTTTCACTTGAAAAGGTTTTCCTTAGTGAAATCATGTCTACTATGTAATCCTATGTATATTACATTTCTCTTATGTTATTAATTTGGAGATTATGTTAGTATTAATTCTCTTATTTTTATTTTATTAGATTTGTTTTTTTCTTCACTTCATATCACACTATCTTGCTATAAGAGGTCAATTCTCTCACAAAAGAGACTAATGCTATTTATCCTTACTCAACTGCTACAACTATGAACACTAATCACCTCAAAACATTATTTTCCCATCTAATAAGAGTGGGGTGCCACAAGGAAGTGAATTATTACAATGTGCTAAAATTCCTACACCTATAATAATGTGTCAAAAACACCTTGTAAATATGTGCTCCATTATGAATCAATACATGTTAAGATAAATGTGGAGTAATAAATAATTACAATAGTTATAGAATTTCATATGTTTCTCTATTCTTATGACTCTATGGAAACCATAAAGAAGTTATTATTCACCAATGTCATCCCCAA